>JAOWBB010007171.1:0-11636 GCA_028565995.1 Ricinus marginatus
CGATTCCAGTGCCTTTGCCCGTTTTCACTCCGGGACTGATTTATCCTTTTATTGAACTTTTCCCTTTTCACGCACGCTTTTCGAAAGCTCCACTCGTGCAGAAATAAATTGGATGTTTGCTTTTTTTGAAGTTAAACGTAAAGGAAGAACCATAAGTTAATATATAATAATTTTTTATAATTTAAAGCATTAAAACTTTATCAAAATTTCATTTTCTTAGTTTTTAACTTTTCAACATTTTGATGTTAAATAACATCTTTGTATAACATTGTAAATTACATATCAGTTATTTAAGCATCAATTTTGTTTCAGGATTTGGAACTCGATGATGAAGACCTGCTCAGCGATGAATGAAAATTTCTGTAAATAATAAACATGACTAAAATGTTAAGTATTAGGTAAAAAAATTAAATTATTTGAATTAAATTGTTAAATTAATAGAATTTGTATATCTTTAAAGATTTTTTCAAAGTTAATTCGTAATCGAAAATAAATATGGAATAATTAATTCAGATTGATGGTAAGTGAATTGTGAAGGAAATTTTTCTTAATAAAATAGTGAAATCAAGTAACAGTGTATTGTTATATTTGAAATATAAAATATGTATACAAATAATTAATATATTGAGTTATTTTCCCTTTTATTGGATAGCGCTTTTTTTAAAATAATTGGATGTTTTTTGAAAAGTTTATGTAACTTAAAACATTAAATGCAGCAGAATTCTTCGTTTAAGAGTTGATTTAAAGCCTAAGATTTAATTTTTATATTTATAAAAATTATTAGTACAAGTACTTCAAGGCAAATCCCTTTCTTCTCCATTGCTAATACAACCAAACAATACGTTGTTCCAGCAGAGAATTCAAGATAGTTCTTTGCTTCCTGCTTGGATTCTTTTATCACGCCTCTCTCGTATAAGTTTCTTTGAATATTTCATGAAAAAAAACCGATAAATTAAAAGTAAAATAAATAATGCGAGATAATAATTTTTAAAAATATAAACTAATTTAGAATGAAATTTAAATTAATATGCTTGAGAGCCAAATTTTGTATCATATTTAAGTAAAGCTATGTATACATTGAGTAAATTTATTAAAAAATATATTAAAAATGATATATATAAATAAGTAAATATAACTCAAAAAAAAAGAGGGATTAACAAAGAATTACATATTTCATGAAATAATTAATTTTATGAGAAGAGTACAAAAAAGAAATCAGGATTCTTTAGAGATGAAAAAGGAACATAGGGTTCTATTAACGCATAAAAGCATCTGGAGAGCAATAAATCATTTGAAAAAATTTTCTCTGAAAAAGTTATGTAAAAATAATTGACTCAGTATCTCCATATTTTAGGAAAAGTTTTTTATTGATCTACACCGATTTAAAGAAAAGTGATAAGCATTTAAAAGCATCAAACTCCTAGAGTTAGAACTAATATTGAAATTTCAGCTATTAAATTGCACCAAAAACGATTAATTCATTTCACCTAATGTAAATATTTATTTATTGTTATAAAATGAAAAATATTTACTACAATAATATATAGTGGAAAAAAATTTGCAAAGTAGATGGTTAAATCATTCATTTCCCTCAAGTATGAAATTGGTATAAGCAGTTAAGATTATATTTTTGTTACATTGATGATGGTTTCAGTAAAGCTATATTAAACTGACATTATTTTGAAAATGAATTTTATGAACCAAAATAAATAAACCTAATCAATTGATAAATATTAAAACTTAAAAACAATTGGACTGACAAAGAATGATTAACATATATATTCATTTCAAAGGCAATTTTATTATGCACTATTTAGGATAATTATGTTTAAAAAATTTTTACTATTAATGAATGCATGCTTCATTTAAGCTCCATGTAAAATAAAATACCTTTTTTAGGGTAAATATTTTAGAAGAATACATTTATCTTTTGTGACCTTTCATTCAAATGGTAACAATTTGAATAGTTTTTAATGAGAAAAATTTATAGTTACTGTCAGTCAAAGAAAGCATTGTAAAATCACACCTCAAAGTGATGCTAATTTAAAAATTAATATTTTTACACAGTGATTAAATTCTAAAAACCAAGAAAAACAATTACAGATTTTTTATAGTATAATCAAAATATACAGCACCAATACAAATTTTTTTTTCATTGAGCTTTATTTGATGTTTTTCTTGTAATATAAATAAATATCATCATAAATATTTAAATACATTTTTCATTTATAATAATCATTAAAAAAAAACTGTTTAAACAAAATTATAAATAATTCTCATTTACTCAGTAACTAAACAATTGATTAAAGAACTTCATTAATTATATTTTAAATGCTTTTTTATATTTAAGAAATATCAAAGAAAAAACTGATTAATTTAAACTGAAACTTAGGATGGAATTTAAAATAAAATGTATTACTTTTCCTAAATATATACACCTCTCAAATAACTTTTCAGCCTTTTGTACTGATAAAATAAAATTAAAATCTTATAAATAATTCCTTAAACATTTGCTGGTGAAATATACTGCTCTGACATTAATTTTGCTTAAATTAAAATACAATAAAAGTACAGTAAAGTGGAATTAAATATGTTTGTTAGGCTAGTTCATTAACAAGAGTTTGAAGCTTATAGTAATTGGCTCCTGAAAATGAGTCAAGTTTATTCCCATTTTTTATAAAAACAAAAGTGGGCATTGCAGATATGTCATATTCAGCAGCAATCTCTTCATTATCATCTACATCAATCTTCATAAATACAACATTAGGGAATGTTTTCTCTAACTCCTGCAACAAAAAGTAGCAATTTTTCTGTTAGTAATTTTTTCAAAATTTTTTAAGAAGAAATTAAGAAATGAATTTCTGCTACTGAACCAGCCATAATAAACTGAACTTGTGAGGCATGTTTTTAATCCATTATACTTCAAAAAGTATTGAAACAAAGTAGGGATAAACTTTTACTATATTTTAAAACTTAGCCTTTGCTAATATTATAAAAGTAATATTTTAAAATTTATTAACATAAATAAAATTAAGATTTCTCACAAAAAATTGTATTAATTTTAACTTTATATATATTATACATTTATTTTTATTCAAGGTCATTATACATAATTTAAATAAAAATTACCTCTATCTTTGGAGCCATCAATTTGCACGGACCACACCATGCTGCATAAAAATCAAGGACCACTAACTTATCTCCAGCTTCTTGCAATTTCACAGACAGGTCTTTCTATAATACGTAATTATTAACATTAACTTTAAATCAATCTATCAAAAATCAATTATATATAAGCTAAAACTACAACCGAGTAATATTATTTTACATAAAATATCTCATTTCAATTTTAGGTAATGAGTTATTAACCTACATTAAAAAATTTCATTTTCTAATTTTAATAAAACAAGTAAATTTTTGATTTTACTCCAAAATTTTTAATATTCAAGGTTATTAATATTACCGGGTTATGAAAAAATGTTTTAAAATAAATCTAACCTTATCTACGATGGGAATAACCATTTTGTTATATATTAAATAAAAAAGATATTTTTTATAAGGTAAATAAAATAAAACTAAAATTAATCTACTTAACAAAATTCCTAATAAAGCTTCTCTGAACAAGCTTAAACACAAAAAGGAATGCCAAGTCTACTACTACGTCAGTCAAATTAACTTACATTAAATTAAATCATAATTCAAATTAGATATGAAAACAAATATTTATAAATGCATAATTGTTAACAATAATAAAAGAAATACAATATTAATTCTCAAGTATTATAAATTTTGAATTTTAATTTATGGTAGCATAAATAAGAAAGTCAAAGACATCTCTTGGTTTCCGCTTTCCACTTTTTGATAATTTTAGATAGGACGTCATTGTATGTTTGCTTTCCTTCATCAAATGTTTTGATTATTTTTGGTATATAAACAGGCCAAACTCGACATTTTTGCACGATTGAAATCTTCTGATATTTTTTCAAAAATAATACATCCTTATTTTCATGTGTTTTATTTTACAAATTATCAATACCAAAATTATTTTCATAGTGGGGATAAAATTACGCTCGACCTATCATCAAGGTTCAAGAAAAACAAGTAAAATAACAGATTTGTTTCATCATCTAGCTCGGAGCTAGATAAGAAATAAGGGTTTTCATAGCGATATTAAATGAATATGTTTCGCTGTATATCAATTCACTGAGAAAAACAATTGAAAAGCCTAACATTTGGCAGATTGGTTTTTATCAGCTGCGCCAATTTTTATTTGTATTAAATTAATTGCACATAATTTTAGTAAACTATCATTTCTTATGTACAACAACATTATGCGTAATAAAATCGAAAAGGGAATTTAAAAATCTGAAAGTATTATATTTTTATGTAATGTATTGGAATGTGACAGATTCACCATCAACTATTTTGATAAACACCATATAATCTGTTTTTAAAAATTTACACTGTAGTATATTATATACTATAAAGTACATGTATTATAGTAATAACATACTATATAGGATACTAAACTATAGTGTAAAAATTTCAAGGTTAAACATTTAAGTAGATTGTTATTGAGGACGAATAATTCTCCCCAAAATAGTGTCTCTCAGATTAACAAAATAAAAATTCAGAACATTTTGATTTAAACTATTCACAAAAAAAATTGATAAACATATATTATTCGTGCGGATATTTTGAGTTATTCATTAATTATATTTTTTTTCAGTCATATGACAGACAATACACAGATAAAATAAAAAAATCAATACAAAAAATATGAGCAAAATTTTTCGCTGATTTCAAAATTTCTCTAGAATGTCTTTTCTAATAAATAATGGATTTTTTGATAATAAAAAATAAATTGATAGAAATATTAAATCTTATTTATAATTATATAACATAATTTTTGTCCTCTTAAACAAAAACCTTAAATGTAAATGCTGAAAATTAAAAAAAAAGTATCGCAAAATTCAATAATTTATAAAAACTTTCTAAATTTGTTGCTAAAAATAGGCTATATTCGAACAAAGTTTTACAATGACCAACTTTAATTTGAAAATATTTATAATATATATTAGTTGAAAATGCTGTTAAGATATTAACTTAGCAAGAATATTTTGTTATAAGGAAATATATTTTCCCATTAAATATCTTAATAAATAAAAATTTTAACTTCTGGAAAAAGCCAAAAATTTTAAATTTTTGGAAAAATTAAATGAAAATTTAGAAAAAGTTCTTTTTTAATGCCTATTTAAATATTCTAACAAATATACTTTAATTGTTAAAAATATTTCAGCTTTGAATTGAAAAAATTTCAGATATGAAACAAAAAAAATGCTTAGTGATTAATGAATTGCAATAGACGATTTGAGTCATTCGTGAACTTAAAAGCCAATAATGATTGCATCAAATTACATATACAAGTACATCATCACTGACGCATTAATCTAATAATCTTACTTTCATATAACGGTCTTTCTCAGTTAATGAAAAACTTAGTTTTAGAACGTATTACTTCTTTTACGATTCCAACAAGAAAAATATTTATTTGATCTTAATGGAAGTATACCGCTAGATTAAATAATAATTAGGGTAAGCATGATATCCAAGAAAAACACTGTTACAATTCCAAAAAATTTCTAGGTTTAATTTTAACTGATATATAATGAAAGTATGTTTAAGTGCCTTATAGCACGAAATATAAACGCGGAAACGCTGAATTCCATACTGGTAATGTCACCAATTGCATTTTAGTAGAATTCAAAATATGTCATGATTGTCAACATTTCGAAATAAATTTGCTAGTTTTTTAGAAAAGTAAAACTTGGTATATAAATTATTTAATCAAATTTTAAATGTATGAAAACATGAGGAGCTTTCTGATTAATCAAAAAGACGAATCAATATTTTTAAGTAACAAATATGCGAAAAAATTTTTAAAATTAAAATTTAATCCGATCTGTATTAAAGTCAAAATTTTTTTTATATCTGATTTACATATTTAACTGATAATAGAACAATCAAAATCACATGAATAATAGAATAAAGTTAGGAATAAAATGAAATAAATACTATTAAAGGCGACGTAAAACTTTAAGATTGTAATAGCATTCTAACGAGTAACAGACGTATAAAAGCCACTCTCAATTAGTTTTAGGTGAGAGCTTTAGAATAAATTTAGTATCATAAAGATTTCTGGCATCTAAAATTAAATTCATCTTTGATGGTTCATAAAGAAATATTTATATACATATTCATTAAAAAACAACAAGATGTTACTATATTCTATATATTTTTGACAGGTTTTAAGATAGCAGCGGCAAATAACTGAAATATATTCTTAATCAGACGAACATATTTTCCATTTCAGAGAATCATTTTCCAGGATTTTTTTATCTTCTTTACCAATAACTGCTCTTCCAACTGGGCTCCTGTTCTTTGTTTCATCCAAATATTTTACACCCACTTCAATAATTTCTTCCGTCGTTACCTTCATCAACCGTAACCTGTGCTGAAAATAAGCTTCGTCGCTAATACCATGTAGAAATTCCCTCAATCCCTTGTCGCTGGGAGGAATCGGAGCGTCTACACTTTGAAAAATTCCTAATTTTGCCTCGTCCACATCTTCCTGGGTGAATTTTTTCTCCAACAGCCAAGGAAGACTTTTGTCGAAAATGAAAAGAGAATTTGAAGGGTTCGGATCGGAATACGAATAAAAAATCAGCAAACCCCATTTGGATAAACTAAGTCCACAGCCATAGGCACCGGCTTTTTCTCTTATTTCCGGATGAAGAAATTTCATGGTCAACAACCGCGTAAGAACTCGCAAAGGAGCAAAATCTTGGTGCTCATAGGGTACGGCGTTTAGGGCTTTTGACGCGAAATTTACTTGAATGGGCAAAACATGAAAAACTCCGTCATAATCGACTTTGGAAGTAAGAAACTCCTGGAAATTACCGGGAGAACCTGGTGTAGTCGAAATATTTTCTATAAATATTGAAGATTTTTTAAGAACATCATCCTCGGTTCCGATTTGTACATTCGATGAAAACCTCATCTGGCTTGCAAATTGTAAGTTTTTGCATATATTCCTCATTTTCGCTAAAATTTTGTCTGAAGGACTCTGAACTATGTTTTTCATGAGATTCACATAGGATAAGCCTTCGCGCTTTTCTTTCAACTGTCCAACTGGAGAAATAAGGCTTGCCGAGGACAGCATGGCATATGAGTGACCTATTTTAACAATACCGTTTGCTAAATCGGCTGCCTCTGCTTTCACTAAGGTTTCAAAACGATTTACATCGCTAAGTTCCATTTCCTGAAATAATTCTAGCCATAAGTGGAACATATCGTCCAGATTTTTATTTAAACAGTAAGATCCAATAGATAGACATTCTTCAATTCTATTTAAATTTTTTGTATCATGTATATAGTGATTATCGATAATCAATCCTCCGGTTTTTAAAGTTACAAGCTGATGAAAATCTTTAAAATTATGTTTTTTCGTGCCCATTTTTGTTGAAATAAGAGTAAATAATGGTAATAAATTTAATTCTTCTTCAGTGAAAAGTTTTCCATTTACAAGCCCTCTAAAATAAATTACTCCATTGGTAGGTTGTGGAATTAAACGAAATGGTATATCAGAAACTTTTGTGTCTAAATACGGTACAAGTTCTATATCTCTGTTCAGATCCTTTATAGATAAAGTAGGCAAACAGGATTTGTCATCTTCACTTTGTTGTTCCATCGCTTGTAAACCATATTCATAAATTCTTTGCTTGCTCTCTTCGGTTAAATTCTTTAACTTTTGATCAAGCAATTCATCCTCCAATTTTTTTCTTTCTGCCATATAATTTTCGTCAGGTGACATGCACAATATAAGCCTATGTTTATTTTCCTTTAAATACTGCTTTACCTTATCCTGCAAATATCTCGGATTATCTTCAATTTTTTGTCTTAAATTCTTGATTCTTTTTTCAATTTTTAACGATTCAATTATGTCACCGCCATGGTTCCATATCGAAACAACATGAAATAATAGAGAAAGACCGAAATTCGAGGTTTGATGTTTTGTGTTTAATTCAATCGAGTGCATTATCGTTTCCAAATGCTTTGGATCGAAGCCATTTTCAATAACAGAATCAATTGTGGTCTCAAAAATTTCAATAATCCGCTCAAAGTCATTCTCTGATACCTCTTGCAATCCAACAGTAAAAATTGTATCACGAGTACCTCCTTCAAAGCCTGTAACGGGGCTGAAGCCAGAGCCAATGTTAGGTTCAATAAGTGTTTTATAGAATGATGAGTTTGGTCCGGAAAGAAGTAATTCTGTTAGGATTTTTAAAGTAAAACATTCTTCTATATCTGTGATACTACAACAGAGATGACTAATAGCTATGCTCGATTGTTTATTTTTGTCGGCCGCCAGTGGATTAGTTCCACATTTAATTTTCTTATAAACAGGTTCATTCCAGCGCTTTTCTGGCGGTACCGCAGTTGATAGTGCGTTTTTTTTTGCCTTATCTATGTTTTTTAAATATTTCTCATTAATAAATTCTAGATGTTCTACTAAAGGCATATTACCATATGAATAATACTTTGCATTGAAAGGTGAATAAAAATTATTATGAAAATTTTTCAAATCATCATATTTTAAATTTGGGATTTCAATTGGATCACCACCAGAGCATACACTGTAAGTATGTGATGGTAAAATGTTTCTTTGCAAAGCTTCCATAAAAATATTATTATTATCTGAGAAAACTCCCTTCATTTCATTGAATACAACTCCTTTGATTATTATAGGGCTATTTATATCTTTTGGATCACTATATTCAAGATGCCATCCTTCCTGATTAAAATCAGATTCCTTTAGCAATGGATGAAACACAGCATCTAAATACACAGACATTAAATTTCTGTAATCTTTACTGTTGGATGTAAGAAATGGGTACATTGTCCAATCTGATGCAGTCATTGCATTCATAAAGCTAGCTAAAGATCTATTTAACATTTTAAAAAAGGGGTCACGACATGGATATTTGATACTACCACATAATGTTGTATGCTCTAAAATATGTGGTAGGCCTGTTGAATCAGTTGGAGTAGTTCTGAATATGACAGAAAATGCATTATTTGAATCATTTCTATCAACATGGAAGTATTCTGCTTGTGTAACCTCATGAAGAAGTTTTATAGCAATTAAATTAAGCTCTGGAATTTGTTCAATTTGTTTTACTATAAAACCACTTAATTTATCTCCAACTGCTAAGCTGTAAGTTTGTTTGTTGACATATGAATCCTCCTTGAAAACTATTTCACTTTGTGGCAGAGTTTTGGATCCTCTGTTGTAGTTTTTTCTTATAATAAAGTGTTCTTTTGATTTATATCTTAATGAGACACCTTGCTTGCTCCCAGTAAATAGATTTTGAATTAACTGCTTTTTATGATGTAGATAAATCTTTTTACCATTTTTTAATAAAAGTGCCATTCTTATTGTTTTCGTTTTTGTTCTGAATTGATAATTCTTTTATGTCTAAAAGTCTGAAATAAATTTTTACCTTAACTTAATATTATATATAATTATTTTAAATATTTATTTATTCCTATATAACTGATTTTTGGTAATATTTTATTCGACCATACAATAAATTTTTATTTAAAATACGAATAAGCTAATCTTTTCCAGTAATTCTTTTAATGAATTTAGGCTTGGAAATAAATTCATAAAATTTTAATTAAAATTATCTAAGGAGAGAAGAGCCAATTTTTCTCCAGTTTTATCAGATATTTGGTATTGCAACCAAATTTTAGTTTTACAATTGATATCTACAGTAATAGGAAGCGCGTGAGCTACAATTATAACGCAAATCATACATCGTTTATTATAATTACCTTACATCCAAAGATATAAAATATGTTATATTTTAAAAATCAAGTATAAAATAAATTCCTAAATTTTCCTTGAAAACTAAGGACAATATCTTAATACATTTCATTTTAAACGTGGAAGCAGAATAAAAACAAAAGGGGCTCAGATCATCATCATTTTTAGAATAACTTTTCAAATTTTTAATGATCTTTTAAATATCGAATTTCATCATGAAAAATATTTTAATAAGAACATTTGATAAATTCTCAAGTTTTATGAGTACAGTTTCAGAAATTTTTTACAATTAATCTTAAGACTGATAAATTAAAACATATTTTGTTTTTGAACCGATCGTTTTTATAAAATAAAATTGAATTCTAGAATTTAAATTTCACAACGCAAGAAGTAAAATAAATTTGGAAAATTGATTCCAAATTCACAGTTTTTTGTCTATTTTAATTTTTCGATATCACATTTTACGACAAACGAATTTAATTCAAACAATCCGTCATGGAAAGAAACTCATAAAATGAAAAACTTTACGAAAGTTACGGCAAACTTTGTTCTTAGCATGATGTACCTGTAAATTAATTAAATGGATTCTTCATCATATTAATTTTAATTAAAAATTGTATATAAATATGTGAAACGTTAGCTTAACAAAAATTTAATGACAATTCTATATATATATATCTAAAGTCAAAGATAACTAATGATCGATAGAAGTATTAAGTTACATCGTGAAAAATGCATGGGCTTGAATTATGACATGAGAAATGCATTTAGTGCAATAAGCTTTTTTTTTGCAAAATATCTTTATTACCAATTAATGCATACGACCTTATATATTTCTTATATAATATAACAGAAATTACATACTGAAAATGAATTCATCTTATGTATATAACCAGACAATCATATGGTCCTTTTTAAATTCTTTTAAATAGTATAGCTCTTTTTTTTATTGTTTTTTTTAAATAAACGCAATCAAATTAAGTGACAATTTTAACAGTTATAAATTAATATCTGTAAATTCTTGCAGTTTAGATGCAAGTAACGTTTTTATTCCACATTCTTGGAAATAAAATTTATGCCTATCCAATCTATTTTGTTTATATTGTGAAGAAAGATAAAGTGTTTTAAAAAACATAATTTGTTTAATGAATAGGTGAGTTAATTAATAAGAGAAATTGTTTTTTAATGGTGAATTTTAAAAATCAGATGGTTTTAATAAAAATATTATAATTGTTAATATAACTTGTACCTGTGCCATTACTACTACTACTCATAATAAGGATTTAATGCAGTATTTTGATATAAAAAGATATTCTTTCAACAGTTCAAAATAGAATTTTATTATATATTTCACAATTCAACTAATTAGCAATTTAGTATAGTCATTCAAACATTTTTTCATCTTGATTTTCATTGTTACAATATTAAGAAATAAAATTAAACAATTTTTTTTTAATAAGCTTTTTTTCCAAAGCAAATAAAAGAGAATACCATTACCCTTACTTATATAAATGTTGCTTTATCCAGTAAAATAACTTATATAAGACCTTCACCTGTTAATGCATTTTATTAATGAAATATTCATTTTTCATTATTTGAAATTATTTTAATATTACATCTAACAATTAATATTCGTAGGTTTATTCAGATTTATTACATACATAAATCTCAATAAATTTTTTATAAATATTAGTATTCTTCATTTAAAAATCATTCTCCATTCTAGTTTTTTGAGAAATTTTTGATT
>JAOWBB010007172.1:0-11634 GCA_028565995.1 Ricinus marginatus
GTTTTAATTTCAAGGTTTTTTATTTGTATTATTTAATAATTTTTATTTATTTATGATGTACTTATAAAGATGTGCCAGATTTTTTAATTTAGACTATTTTTTATACTATCTAAATCACATTAAAATTAAGATATTAAATCACATACATCACCGACTGAAGATGAGGCCTGACATGTATATGTAAAATTTAAATTTAACAAGACGCTTAATTCATATTTGCTTTTTGGATTAAGTTTTTAATTAACACCAAATTTTATTCTTATACCTCTTTGTACAATTATTTTTCATTTTTAAAAAATGTAAAATAAATTCTATGAATCAAATAAAATTTAACTGTATGTTTATGCCATTAAATTAAATGAATGTTAGTACAATTTCAAAGTTGAGAATTATTGTTGAATCATGATAGAGCACGATAAATTTCTAAAATAATTAATTTTGAAACGTGAGAAAATTGAAGAAAAAGGACCAAAAATGAGAGATTCTTTCAATTTAACATCTTACCATTCCTTTCGAATCATAGCAATTAACAAAATGAAGTATAATATTTGATATGAATGATAAATGCGTTAGTTTGCGTATTTCTGAAGTCAGCCCTTTCATATATATGATCTTAGGCTTATATGTAGTTTATCTAGTTATTGAATTGAATAGAATGCATCAATTATAAACATCTAATTTGGGTTTTTAACGAAATTATTAATATCGAAATTTACATTGATCTATTTCAGAATTCATATAAGAAAAGGTTAAGAAGATTGCAGTCAAATTTTTTAAATTAGATACAAGAATATGGGAAAATTTTTAAAATCATTTGTGGAATTGCATAATAATTTTTATATATTTTTTGAACAAAGACAATTGGATTCAGCAAAAATGTAAAAAAACATTTCTTGATTTCAGGGAATCTTTTGTTCTAAAATTTTTGATTCTCAGAAACTTTTTACACGATTCTTGAAAAAAAAAAATTATAAATTAAAATCATTTTTGTGTCTTTGGTTGATTTAGTAAGTGCAATCCATTTATCCATTAAATTTGTTGGTATAAAGATATATTTTATATATGATTTGTCCAAAAATCATTAATTCATACAAATGTTATTTATATTTTAAATGAATGTATGCTTATAAAAAGTAATTTGGTTAGTAGAATTCGAGGTCAAAATATATTTTATTTTTTTTAGAATTTGTGACTGTTATCAGTTTAATATTTTATATTGTATTGTTTTAATAGAATGACAGTTGTTGATTGATTCAATATTGTCAGTTGTTATTAAAATCATAAATATGTTAGACATTTTTAGTTTAACTATTAAATTTTAAATGTTAAATGTAGATAATTTTATGCATATTCAAATTGAAGCTGCTGAATTCATAACATTGAAAAATTCTTCCTTTTCATATTTTAAACAGTGCCAGAAAAATTTATTTTTCAAATTTTTCTTAAATTCTATTTTACTTATTTAGATGTAGTCTGATTGCCGTCCACCCACCAAAAATCCTCAAAAAAAAAGAAGGTAAATATATGCAGCTTTTATTTAATTTGTCAATTACAGATTGATTGTTTATCTTCAGAGAAAAAAATACGCCCAAAGTTTTCAGTAAAAACTGTTGAATTCTGTGCGTTTGCTATTCACATGAAGGTAATTGGGAAGGCAGCGTTTTATTTCTTTTTATCGCATTTATTGCTCAAAAATGTTTTTACTGCTCATTGTAAAATTTTAAATCTTTCTTATTGTTAACATACAATATTTTTATGGAAAATATTTTCAGAAAAAGGTTTTGGGTGTAATACTAAATTATGCAATTCCCGAAAACATATTTTTAGTGATCACAAAAATTTTCTCAACTTTTTCAAGTTTGAGATATAGTCTGTAAGAAAAAATAAATTAATTTATTAACTCTAAGTAAGGTCAATTTTTTTCTATTAAGTTAGATTATATAATTTTATTAGAATATGGGTGAATAGTAAATAATTGTGTTCACATCATGTATTCATTTGACAGAAATATTTATTCCATTGTGACTGACTGTTGAATTGCTTCCTCACCGAAAAATTTTATATTTATGGATCCGACAATTATGTAATAGAATATTATGCACCTGATAGATCACCATAATCATTTTATTTTAATATTAAACTAGATCAATCTAAACATTAAAAAGTTTGTGGATTACATATTTTAGATGCAAAATGTTTTTTTGAGTTTTGTAAATTTATTTAATTTATTAGCAATAATTTTTAACCAGATTTGGAAGTTTAAATGATAGTAATATATAGATAGCACGTTGTATATCTAAATTTTTATAAAGCAAACTTTTGTATTTGTCAATTTGTTAAAATTAACTCATTTATATTAGTCAAAGAATTAGACTAAATCTAAATGATCAATACATTAATGAATGGTATTACTCAGAAGAGAATTATTATTATTATTATTATTATTATTATTATTATTATTATTATTATTATTATTATTAATTATTAAAGGACTAAATTTTTATGTTTTTATTAACATTATTCATTCATTGAAATTAGTTGAAATCTTACAAAAGCTGATATTTAACTTCTAAAATTTAATAAAAAATAACTGTAATGATTTTTTTCTTTTGTATTTAATGAATGCGGGACAAGATGTCTTTTTAATCTAAATCTTTGGTCTTAAAGAAAAAAATTTTACATAACCATAAAGTTCCTCAGCAAAAGTTCGTAACTTCTGATATTGGATCTGCTTTTCTGTAAAAATAACAACTCAAGACTAACTATTCTGTTTCAAAATTTACCCCTAAAACTGCATCCAATTTACATTTCTTTCAGAAAAATGTTATAAAATGATTATAAATTAGAAGCAAATATGGTTATCATGACAAAGACAACCTTCATTTAAACTTTATTTTATTGTCAACAATAGTTTCATAACATTAAAATTAATTTTTAAATTCTAGTTCATTCTTATTTTTTTAAATTTTTCTTTATTAATAATATTAATAATACTTTATAAATATTTTTATTTTTTATATATCAATTGACATAATTTATAATGCATTAGTTGTAAAAAGATAGTTCTCTTCCTTTTATTTGTCTTTTATAATTAAAGTTACTCTTAAAATCAATATGAGTGTTAATTCAGACAAGGAAACCATGACTCTAATCATTTGTCTTTATTCACATCTTATTGACAGTAATCTGTTTGTAAACAATAATTAATCCTTTCAAATATTGAACGTTAATAAATATCAAACTCATTAATTTTTGTAATTTTGTAAGTACAGTGTCTTCAATAGTTAATAACGTTATATAGTAATAATAGATTAAATTCTACAACAGTTATTCCATATTTATGAATTATATTCTGTTGTAAATAATGAGACTACAAAGTACCTGATTGTTTTATTAATAATGTATTGAAAATTATATTTTCATTCAATTTTTTTTCTTGTAAGAGAGTGAACTATTTTTACTTTGCTAAAATATTTATAGTAAAGTGACAATTTTTACTGAATAATTTTTTGTAAAATATTTCAACTATTCCTTATTTTTCACAATCATATACTCTAACTAGCAATCATTGATAATAGTTGTCATTGGTAATCTGAGATTCCTTTTACAATGAATATATTCAATATGAGGATTCTATTTCAGAAACTTATAATAAATTTGAATAAAGAATAAGATTTAATCATTATCTATTCATAATGGAGTATCTTCAAACAATTAAAAGCATACATAATTGCTTTATATCATTTAAGGAATTAAAATAAATGGTACATTCTGTTGTAAAATAATTGTAGCAATAAAAAAAACATCTCAGCTTTTAATTTATATAATTTTTTAGCAATTTATTATTAGCCTTTTTGAATAATATTTTGAACACCATCTTTACAAATCTTAGCTGAAGATATATCAAATGCTTCTATACAGTCTAACCAATCTTTTTTACTAAATCCAAGACAAAACTGTTTACCATTTTCACTGTGTTGCATTGTATTAGCATCTTTACTTAAAACTGGCTCAATAACAGGCAATTCATCTTCATTAAAAAATAATTTAACACTTCCATCTCTAACCAAAAAAGAGAAATAAAAGATGTTTTCAACAGAGCTCCAATAACTTTTCGGATCTATTATAAATTCAAAGTAAGACACTGGCTTTTTACCATTTGTTGTATAAAATTTCACCAAAGATCTTAATATATTTTTATATATGTTTTCTTCATTTTGTTCAACACTTTCAGTTTCAACAGCAGAACAAAGCCTTGTTTCAGGTTCAATGTGTTTTACAGTCTTTTCATGTCGAAGTTTTTCTTTCTTTGATTCTGCAACACCCATGGATGATGTGCCCAACATAAAAGTCACAGGATTGGATTTCCGAAATAAATGATATACTGCAGGTGCTAAACATGCCCACAGTCTTTCATTCTCTAAACTATTACAGTTGTTTCGTATGTATGTTAAGATACCTTTCTTATATTCTTCCTCATTAAATGATGTTAAGTTAGTGTCAAGTGATGAGACACTAGAATTTACAACCTGAGAGCCAGTCAACAATATTTTAGCATCAATGATCATTTCTGTGGTAGATTCAGATTTTTCAACAATTTGACTTGACTTTTGAATGATTTCATGAATTCTTTCTAAGATTTCAGTATCTTTAGAATTTTCTCGTTGAATTTCTAAAATTTCTTCCATCAAATCATGCACGGCGTCAAGTCTAGTATTTTGATCCATTTTTTCCTGTAAGAAAATTTTCATTTTAAATCATGAATTATGAAAGAGCTTTTATGGGACATTTAAAGAAGCGGGAAGCTTTAATTTAAAGTAATCCATTTTTACAATTTTATACAAATAATATTGGCAATTCCTTTTTCCCATTTGTAGATTAATAAAGTCATATGTAGAGTAAACCATTTTGAAAATATTAAAACGGAAATCACTTTAAAAAAATAAACGCAGCTGATTATAAGTAATAAAAATTATGAAACAGAAATTACTTACTTAATTATACAACTTTTTAAAAATATTAAATGCTAAAAAAAAATTCCAATATTTTCAATATACCAATGCCATATTCTCCATTACAGTCGTTTCAACTATTGGCGATAAATTCATTAACAATTAATTTTCATCTGAAAAAAAATGCCTGAAAAAGGACTATTTATTAATTAATAAAATGACACGAGAAGCTAAAGTTATAAAATAATAATAATGGTACAAAGTAAACAATAACAAAACCGCCTGCAAGGATATTATCTTATTGTTAAGACTTTATAGCAAAATTTTTCATAATTCGGCAAATGTTTTGCGGAGAGTTCTAATAAAGTTTGGTTATCCAAAACCTCTTGAAAATCTTCAGCGATGTCATCTAGATAGTAAGATTTTTTTTTAAATTTAATTTCATTTTCTGATAACGCATTAATTCCATGGGAGAATTAAAAATTCATGTTAAAATACTTTCGAAATTCAGATTATTAATTCTTCATTTGACAATTATAAACGTTTTATTTGCTATGAATAAATGGCGTTTCTTTTATATTATAAATAATTTCTATAAAAATAGTAATAATAATTATTATAATTATAACAATACAGTAATAAAATAATCGATTTAATTGAAATTAATCATTATTTTCGTTAAATTTAGTTTCTGAAAATAACTATATGTTCTTTAGTGTCATGTTTTGAACTTTATGTTTAAATATTATTTTAACTTGCCTTAAAAAAAATGCACCAAGGCTAGTAAAGGACTGTAAATATCAAAACTTTATTGTCCATCGTGTGTGATCTTACCTGATTATATTGTTCAACTAAATAAAAATAGTTTTATGTAAAATGTTGTTTTAAACATTGTATGTTTCAAATTATTCACAACTAAATGATTGCAGTTTTATGGTTATGTTTTATCTCAGTTACCTTCATTTATAAATGAAGATTTAATTTTTTGTTATCAGCTATCCACTATTCCAAAGAGGTAATCCACAGTTGAGAATATTTTTACCAAATTTTTGGATGAAAATTATTAGACCAGAGGAGCCTTTGCCTCCAAATTATGTAATGTTTCAAACATCAATTGAGATGACAGATTATGATGTAAAAAATTATCTTGAAAAAATATATAAAGTTCCTGTAGTTGAAGTAAAAACTACTATAAAGTCAGGTAGGATAATACTTTTTTCTTCTTTTAAATTTTTAACTCTACAATCAATTTTTAAAACAATTTGCAGTTTAAAAAAATATCCAAAAAAGATAAATTTATGCATTCATTTTTCTTTTATAAAATATTCATATGCAGATTATATTATTGTTAGCCAATACATATGGATGACATTGCTTAAAATAAATGAAAAATTCATATTTGATGTTCATTAATTTTAGGTTTAATAAGGAAGGCCTATGGACAACAATATTTGGTAAAAGAGAATGATTACAAAGAAGCTCTGGTTACTTTGGTAAGAATAAATTATTAATTAGTTTTCTCATACATTAATAGTTCAAAATATTCAAATTTCTTGTTTATAATTAGTAATTATTAATATTTTTAGCCTAGAGATCAAAAATTTGAGTTCCCAGACTTTGCAGGGAAAGATATAAAAAAAAAACAGTTGGAAAAGTACAAGAAAATGAAAGAGCAAATTTCATATGTAGAAAAAAAGGACACTAATTGTCCTGGTCTACCTGGATGGTTTTTTTAATTATTTGTTTGTGAGTGTGAAAGTACTGTATCAATAACTTGTGAATCTTTAAATTTTAGGCAAGAAAGAACACATTTGCAGTTCTGATTTCTTATTACTGTTCACATACAATTAGATCAATACAAGATTAGATTCCTTGTAATTGGTCTTTAAGGATTTTTTGATAATTTTTAAAATAACTCCAATTTTTTTAAGTAGATTAAAATATTTTAGTTATAGCAATTTAATAATCAAATTAATCAACAAATTATATTGATTTATCATAAATTGTGATAATTTTGAGTATAAAATTAAATTTTTTAATAATTAAAACTTTGAATAAAGAAAAATTTTATAAATAAAAAAATATATATACTTGATTTTATCTATTAAAATTTATTTCTCAGTTCAAAGTTTGAAGACTGATATTAATTTTTTTCAACTGAAAAATTTGAAATATAACTTACTCTCAATGTCAAAAAGATGATTTTATATATGTTCACAATTCTACAGTTCCTTAATAATAAATACAAAATATTGATTGTCTATATTGTATGTTTATTTTTACTTTGATGAATGCCTAAAAAAGTTAATTTATTTTTACAGTTATTTCCCATGAAAGAATGTTGGCATTTTACTTTTTTCATCAAATAATTGAATAAATAAAAATTTAACAATAAGTTACATTATAAGAAATGATATTCCAATAATTCAACTTAAACTTATTTTGTTTACAGTTTTACAATGCATTATTGTTTATTCAGTTATTTCATATATTATTTATTCTTAACTTACCCAAGTTTTATTCTTATGACATCCAGTTAATTTTTTACTTTTCTGTCTCCATTTTCACCATTTTCCTTATTTAAACACAATGACATTGATTTATAAAAGAAGCACTATAACAGAAATCAGATTAAGAGATTTAATTTGGATCTTCTGAGAAATAAAAATATATTATTTCAGATGTCCACAGTTGGACATTTAACACCTCAAAAACAAAAATTATCACATTAAATTTTTTTGAAAAAATCATATGATTCATTTACTTATTGACAAGTTTATAAAAATCAATTTTGATTGTAAAATACTAAAATTCAGACTTTTAAAGGAAGAAAATGTTGTAGTAAATTTTGAATATGTTTTTAGAATCATACTTTGTATATTTGTGAACGGTAAGAAATACATTATTATCTTGTGATTAAAATTAAATAAATATTTTGAACGTAATTTATAATATTTTAGGGGTATCAACTATTACTTTTATCAGCCACACGAAGAAAATATTTCAAATCTTTTTTATCTTATGCAATCACTTATATATTTTTCTATAATTTTTCTCGCACTTTGAAATATACCAAAATCATTATTTAATTTCACCATTCTACAATTTTAAAGTTTACATATTTTATTTTTGGGCTCATATTTTTTGTATAAATTTTTGAAAGAGAAACACTATGATTACTCATAGAATTAAATATTTTAATGTATAGGCTAAAAGAAAAACTTAATGCAAAGCACAAGAACAATTCAGTTTTGGAAATAAAGCGCGAAATTACCTTTAAATGCAAAAAAGGAATCAAGGCGAACGCGTACAGTTCTCCTAAAGTACGTTCAGTGTAACATATTTTTTAATTTGCTTCGCACACATCAGTAAATATACAAAAATGGAGGTTAAACATCAGCCAGATTCTAGTAATTCCGTACAAATGGGTATAAAACATAAACAGGGAATGCCCATGCAAAGTCAGTTTGAACAGGCAATTCTAGATGTTTATGACTTTTGCATGAAGGAAAAAGAAGCCGGAGTACCAATTATACCACTCAGTCATTTCGCTAAAAGAGTTACAGAAATGTTAAAGGTATGTGATTGACGATGTCACTCTACGCTTTGCATTTCGCGGCGGCCATCTTATATAAGTCTGTCTTAAATATCTGAGACCATTTAGTTTTCATTGAATTAATATATTTAATAGATTGAATTGAAGAAATCAAAAATTAAAGTAAATAAAAAGTATAAATATAAAGTAAAATTATTAAATAATATTGGGAAACTTTCCATGCTTACAAATTCATGTTATTTATTTTGAATTATAAATTGCAATTTGTTTATCAGTATTTTACGGTCTTTTTGACAAGAACTACAATTATGTTATTGAGCTTTACTTGGTTGAATTATTTTAATTAATGCGCACTTAATTTTAGATCTCAGATTCTTCTGTGAAAAGGGTATTAAAAAAAAGAGAAAATGGGATACCTTTGGCTCCACTAAAGAGGAAAAGAAACAGAAAAAGTCCAATTACTGATGTAGATGAGTTTACAAGAGATGCAATTGCTAGGAAGATTCATGCTTATAGTTACCAAGGTATTTAAGGTTAAATTTTTCTGACTATATTATTTATTGTCAAAATTTTTTCCATGGAATATGATTTTTTTTAGATAAGCAATTTACAATGGGGGCTTTTCTTGAGGAATGTAAAGCTGATTTAGGGTTTAGGGGATGTGAAAAATCATTGAGAAGGATTCTTGAAAAACAATTGGGATTTGAATTCAAGAAAGTGGATAATAAATTGAAAATTGAACAAAAAAAAGTTAAAAGAGTTAAAGTAAAAGGAGAAACACCTGTCAAAACAGCTAGGAAAACTAAGGGAGCAAAAGGTTCACCTGTTTCAGTATCTATTCAGACACAGACTGTAAATCAACCAGCACAAACTATTCCAGTATTAGACATTACAATGGGCCATCGTGGAAATAATACCATGGATGATATGACAACAATGCATAGGTATCGTTATCCTTATTAAGCCTTAAGGTTCCTATAATAATTTTTAGGTTGTGGTGGCAAAATGTTTCCTTGAGATAAAATTTTATTTTGAAAGAACATTATTTTAAATTCCTCTTTTAATTTTTTTAATTTTTGTTTATTTATTTTAAATATTTCAATTTTATTTATTATTTTTTTTTAAGTTTTTAACACAATTTTTTTCCTCCCCTTTCTTAATATTTCATTAGTATACCTGTTCATCGCGTTCATCTTATGGAAGATGTATCAGTTCAGCATCGCACACATCCAGGAGAACATATGGCAATGACAGGACTAGTTGCTCATAGAGCAAATGTCATAGAAAATATGGCTATAGCTCATAGAGCAAATGAAATGGTTATTCAACCTCATCAACGAATTGGAGAAATGTCAGTGATCAATGATTATAGACCAAAACAAGAAAAATATTAATTAATATCTGATCCTTAACAGAAAGACATAAAATGACTAAGTTGAAGATTTTCTGTTATTTTCATTTTCACTTTTTTTATCAAATTTATTCAACCATTGAAAATGTATCAGATTTTACATTAAAAGTGACAAACTGAAGGTGCTGGGGAATCTGATTGATATGAAAAATTTGAAAAAAATAATTTTTATATGAATTGTCATTGTAAACGCTTTTGATCTTGTTATCTAATATGATCATTGTAATCCTAGCTTTCAAATTGTTAAAGCCAACATAAAATTATTTAAAATTACAGTATGCAATATCAATAAAATGTGTGAATGTTTTATTTAAATTTTAAAATCTCATTTTTACTCAGAGATAAGTAAGATACAGGGATGTTTTTTATAATAATTATTTTGGAAAATTGTGTTACTTTATAAAATTATTCAGAATGGCATTTGAATTGTAAATCCATTGTATTTGTTCCATTTTCCTTTTGTGAACTGTTTTAAAAAAATTTGATATGTAAAAGACATATCTCTCTGCAAAAAACTAGTGTTTGACCTTTTTCATTGTGACGCTTAATTTTAAAAAGAATTCTTTTCTCAATTTTATCTAAAGAATATAGTTATGAATACATTGGAATTAAACTCTTAAATTAAAGAGAATTTTGCAAAAATTGTACATAATTTCTCTAGTTTTAGATACTCAATTTGCCTGAGCCATGGTACAGTATTAGATCTTGCATTATAAAATTTAGCTTTATCTCTTTTTTTAAAATTATTTAAGAAATGGAATTTTTTTAGATGATTTATCGTTTTATGTATTTTTGCTTATTATTAAATAAGAAGTCGTATAAGTAATAAAAGTCCTTCAAATTTCTGTGAAAAAAATATGACAGTGATTTTTCTGAAACCATATTTTTCATGAAAAAACTGGGAAAGAAATTAGTTTATTTTATTCAAAAAATTACAATAAAATAAAAATTCAAATTGAAGATTAAAATTGCAGCTAAAAAGTCAAAAAAGAAACTTAATTTTTAAATGATTTAATTTATGATTAAGTTAAAATAATTAAAGTAAAAATTTTATTTTATGATAAATTTTTTAAATTTTACTTATTTACTGTTAAAAATAATTTTGCGATTGCAGTACAAAAAGTAATATCTTGATCATGAAATCTAAATTGTATTATGAGACTTTTAAAGTAAAATTGATTGTTTTCATGTAAATGAATTCATTGAATTTTAAAACTACTTCTTGCTGTTTTTCTTTATCTTTTACCTCTTAAATATTTAAGAAGACTCTGCAATACTGGGCGTCAATAAATTCTGAACAGATAAAAATCCAAAGAACGGGTTTTAATTCTTATCTCATTTTTTTTTCATTAAATGAATTATTTGATTTATTTGGAAAAAATTTACCAGAAAATAAGCCCCTCTGATCTGCTAATTTTTACTTTGAAAGTTTTAATAAAAAGTAGCATTTAAATCATCCTTTTAAAATTATTTTATGTACCAAAAAAATTTAAGAATGAAAAACATCATGTGTGGTATTAAAAAGATCTCAGTTCATATAAATTAATAAAAGTGAAATGTTATTCCAAGTACTTTATCAGTTATGGAAAATGTTATGCAACATTTTAAAATATTTGCTTCAAATTAAATTCTTGGATTTTAGACAGTATTAAAACTTTTACGATTCAAACTCAACACAATTGAATAATTGTAAAAAAAAAAAAAAAAAAAAAAAA
>JAOWBB010007173.1:0-11628 GCA_028565995.1 Ricinus marginatus
TTAAAGAGCATCTATTGCAAAAACTCCCGTATCTTGTACAGACAAATTAGTCCTTAAAACGATCAGAAACTAATATTATAATAATAATAATTAATAAATAATAATAATACGCCCATGTCTTCGAATCATTCGCGGCTGAGGTAAACGGTAATTTTTACATTATGAATGTTAAATTTTTTGTCCAGAATGCACACACCGAATACAAGACTGATGTTTAAACGGGTTCAGGGTTTACTTCTTTTATTTTTTTCTTTTTCATTTTTAAATCTATATTTTATTTTGAATTATTTAAATAATTGTTTTTATTTTTTCATTTTTCACTTTTTAAATTTCTTATCTGTTGTGTCGAAAACCCATTCAGTTTTTATCACGTTGCATGAGGTGTTCAGGTGAGAAATGGAAAACGTTTTTTGCTTATTTAATCGTCTTTATCAATTTATTTTTAAAATTTTATGGTAATTTAATACAAATTTAAAGTGGGCATTAACAACATCTTTGTTGGGACACAACACGAAGATGTTGTTAATGTCAGTTTTAAAATATCCGTCTTTGATTGCGTAATATGTGGGTTTTACCATGCAGTCACCGATGGATTCAGGTCTTTATTTTTCAGCCTGAGCTCCATTCAGGCTTGTATTTTCAGAAATTTTTTTAGTTTTTTTAAGTTATTTTTTATTTGTTTTTTTAATTTTTTCTAATTTTAAAAAATTTTGACTCTTTTTATTTTTATTTAAATTAAAATGGACTCATCTTAATCTGCGAAATTAATGTTCATTTTGACTTCGACTGCCTCTTCGCATTGGAATAGCTTTCACCCTTGGGGTTTATCTCATTCTCTATTAAAATTTAGGGTGAAGGCTTGAAAAGACATGTCTTATTTGAAGTAAAATTAATTTCACAAATTAAGCTTTTACCTTTTTATTTTTTATACTTATTTCATTTTTTTTTTAACTTATTGCCTATTCAAAAAAGTAAAAAAAATTTATTAAAAATTAAATTTAAAAATTATTGTTGTCTTGTTAATTTAAATTTATTATTTTTATAAATATGCGGAAATTTTTTGTAATGTTTACTATTACCGCATATATTACATACATTGTTTATTTTTATTTGTTTATCGGCCATTGTTTCTTCGGCGCTGTTGGTTAGTTTGTAGGAATAAAGAAAAAGAAAAAAACACCGTCTAGATTTTTCACCTTTTCCACTTTGAAAGTGCTATCCAGATGTAGGAGCAATGCAAGCCGAACATAGCTCATTTTCGCAGTCCAAGTTAACGGCCGATTAACGATGATCTCACTCACATTTAGCAGAAATAAGGAGGCGAGAGGGCGCAGAGCTGCCGAACGATGCATTGCAGATGGAAACGCAACGTTTTGTCACTTGTTACAGATGTTATGCAGGCAAAGGAGGAGAGATCTGCTTTGGGAACGTGGACAACGTTTTCGATTCAGCGGGATGTTGCTGCAATCTGAAAAATCAAGGCATTCGACTTTAATGAAAGAGGTTTTAAAGTTGCTGTTATTGTTATTCCTTCTCACTGAACTGGCAAATGTCGCCCGCATTTTTCGGTCAGAAAATTGCGGAAACGGCAATCCCCAAAATAGCAATATCTTATGGAGAATGCAAGTTGCCATTTGTGTGTTAAGCTCGCTAGAGAGCGCTGTGGAACGTAGTTTTGGAAATTGGTAAAATCCAGTTTTAGTCCACAAAGGCTTCGTGCCATTAGGTTGGGTAATTAAATAATTAATTTGTCAATAATTCAAATTATTTATTCCTCATATAAACGACTTGAAATATTTGTTTAATGACAAATTTAATGCGAGGTATGCAAATGATATTATTATGAAAAAAAATACAAAAATTAAAATCGGAGATCAGTAATAGGTGGAAATATTAAAGTCGTGTTAACAGAAAGAAAAATTACTTATCACTCAATTCATCCTTTTTCATTAGGAGCAGACTGTAATTGCATTAAACATAAAAGTTAGGCCGAAAAAACAAAGTGATTAATTAATTTTCCGACCGAACCTAATCACGGGCGCAAACTGGCCTCAGTTTGCGCCGCTCTTAGCTTCACGAAAATTACTGCTGGTGATCAGGAATGTTCAATATTACGATTGCGTCATTCTTCGCGCTTAGCTTTTCGTAACACGTTCCTTTTCTTTTAGCGACGACGTCAATATCTTAGCCTGCGGTTTGCTGCCGTTCGTGACGTTATTACCTTTGAAGCAATCCCGCAGCATCCAAGTCCCGAATTTGTTTTTAGAAAAATAGGCTTCTCTCCCTGATTAAGTGGTACCTGCGCGCGTTGCTGCCGAACAACGCAAAGACGGGAAATTTGCAATACTGGAGTATTTACTATTTCCTCTCCTTTTTTCTTCTGAATATGCGCTCTAGGAAAACAAAAGATGCGCATCTCTTTTTAGTGGAAGGTGGAAAAAAGCTGTGTGAATTCAGCCGCACCGAATGTGGCTAGAATCGATCGGCGGCGCGAATTCTGTTGCGAAGAAAACGGCTTGAGCAATGCTCAAATCATTGTAAATGATCAAATTTTTTTCTGAATCCAAATTCAGGGATTTTCTCGGGGAAAATTTCACTCAATCATATACTGCAATGCAAATTGTTTCCGGCGATTAAGAATGATTTGAAACAATTAGCTCCGTTGAAATGCGCTAAAACCTAAATAAATTTCCAATTTCTGTTTATTAAAAGGATAGGAAAAAAAATTATGGATCTGATCATTTGAAGCGGAATTGAGCTGCGACTACCAAAATCAAATTCTGTAAAGGCAAAACCTTGACGCGGAGAGCAAAACGGAAAATTCTATTTGTGAAAATAAGTTTCCAGGCCGGGGATGCAACATCTTTTCCCTGAGATAGTGCGAAAGGCCTTCGTTGCGGTCTTTTACCCCGACTACTTCAACTATAAGTGTTCCATTACGTTTTTCTTTTTAAACAACTTAAAACAACGTTAAATATTCGTTCATCGCATAAAACTTATGCATTTTTCTAACATAATGGCAAACTTTTTTTTCGACAAAATTGCTGATCGCGTTTATTACACGTAGTGAGAGAAATAAGTATGAAAGTTCCTAATTTTATAACTAAAAATTAGAAAAAAATACTTGACCGACAAGGAGATATCATTGAGTAAAGAAATTTATGTAAGAAGTCTCACGTAAGAACTAACAAAGAAATAATTATAATAAAAATATTTAAATTTATAGAGGTAAAGAGCCTCGCAGAGAGAAGTCTCTTCAAATACATCACCTTTACAGGGAGATGATAATCAGTCGAAGAGGAATTCCTACATAAAAATAACTTACAGACAAAACTGATATAACTCAAACAGTAAATTAACAAGTTATACTGATAAGTATAACTCTGAGATATTTCATATAGTGATATTTTACTTACGCTTCAGATTGGAGCTGGTCTCCCAGCTGTGGAGTCTCAATTGAAGATTTCTCGCTCCGCAAAGCCCAGCTCCATTTTCGCTACAAAGCCACAACTTTGTTGTTTCCTGGTTGAAACTTGAAGTTTCCTGAAAGCCTTTATTCGCTGTAATTTTTTTCGAAATAAAAGCACTTTTTTGCCCTTCCGTTTTTTCAGAAGGTGCATTTATTAATAAAATGTTTAAAAATCTAAAAAACATTTTTTTTAAGACTTAAAAATAATTTTTTCCACCGCCTATAAATTTTTACTTTCACTCTCAACGATGAACTGATTACAAATGAACGCTCCTAGAGACCGTCTTTGTAATTCACCCTTCTAAAAAACAGAATTCTGGCTAAAAACTCATCCCTATTACTAATACCAACACTCAATGAGTGGGGAATTTCAATAACTAAAAAGCAGAGTTGCTGACTCAAAAAGGGTAATACCCCTCAGCCCCTCCGTTACAGTCAACATCACTCTCAATCGAAATTTCTGGAGAAAGACGCATTCCCTTACAATCCCTAATGCAGACTAAAAGGGGAAGTAAATCGATCAAACTCGGGCGTTTCCCTCTTTTCAACGAATATTCTCCTGCGTTGGCCGCTTCCACGTGGCGCATCTCATCCCCCACAATCCACTCCTCGAAAGACATTCAATCTGCACGTGTCAATCGTCTTCCCACCCATGAGAATCTTCTGGAAAAAAAATTCCCTGTCTCCATGCCAACGCGAAATGAAAGGGTAAATCTAATCGATAAAGTACAGGCGTATTCCACTTCGCTGCAACTATAGGGTGGCACGGAGTTTCATAAAAAATCTAAACTCTGCAGAGTGAGCAGTGAAATTTGCGTTTTGGAAATTATATTCCTTTCTTTTTCTCGTGCAATTTCTTCGTTTAAATGGTAAACTTTCGTTTACTGGAAGTAAATAACATTTTTTTTTCACATTCGTAAAATTGAAATTCATGCGAGCAAAACGGCATATACTTTTACGTGTACGGTTGCAAAATCAATCTAAAAAGAAATTCTCTTTGTTTCCATGAGGAATCGTCCGCCTGCAAAAATGTGAAATCTGTATGAAATATTGACTTTGTAGAACATTAATAAAAATCATAAAATTCCAGCGTTTTCCTTTCATTAATAGATGTTATGCCTTAAAAAATGTCAGGTTTGCTTGTTGCAGATTTAATAACAATCAGGGAATTGTACAAAAAATTGCTACGGTATTTAACAAAATACTAAAATAAAACATTCCCTAATGATTGGGTTATTTAAATTTTGTTCCTATCCTCAAAAAAACAGGATCTGACGCAGAGAATCTTGATATATTACCATGGCGAACCGGTTGCCATACAATATGATATATGTAATGTCGGCATACAGTAAAAAAAAAAACCAAGTTCTTCGGGATGGTAAACGCAAAATTTTGTGACATAAAGCTTTTTTTTATATTTTTCAATCCCTTCAGGAAACCTATGTCGACATGCAAATTCCTTGCGATTTGCATAATTCGCTATAGCTTGAATTTCCGAAACGCAAATTTACCTAAGACATGAGCTACGTCTTTCGCAAATAATTTCATTTCCATTTATTTCAAAAAAAAAATCTCATGTGGATTGTACCATTTTTCAGTATCTGATGATTGTTTTTGTAAGTTATCTGTTACATGTCTTTCAGTCTTTCATTAAGTTGTGTCAGTTTAAATATTATAATCGTAAAAACTCTGTTATTTTCTTGTTAAAATCATTCTTAATTTTTTTCCCATCAAATTTAACAGTGCAATACGAATGAGACTGGATTTAAGAACAGTATAAAAAATGAATAACAGATGTTGAATAGATGAATTTACTTATGATTAGCGATTCATGGTTTAGCTTTGATTTTTATGGAGTATGAAGATAATTAGTTGCGCATATAGTGATTGCGATATGAATGATCGCTGAGAAATTTTTATAAGATCTTCCCTGAGGAAGGACGAGAAGATAATTTTATTCTTCGTTAGGGTTAAAATTCTCTTGGTGTTGGATATTTTTCCGTTGAGGTAGAATCTTTATTTAGAAGTAATAATTAGTAAGTAACAAAATTTAATTTCCTGAAACAAGGAATAGGTCGCGTTTCTTGATATATATCTCGAATAAGAACGAAATGAAGTCCTCGAAAAGAACTAAAATTAGCAAGGAATATTAGTGCTCTCAATAAAGGTAATTATAAAGACTGAAGGCTTGGAAATTTTTAAAAGTTTAATAAAGTCTCAGCGTCTGTAATCGATTCCTCAAGATTCCTCTATATAAAATCGACTGAAATGAAGAGATTTATAAAAATTTTCGAGATTCGAATTAAATTGAAATTATAAATGTTTCCTAGGTCCGAAATGAATTTTCTAAGGTAAATGTCTGTTTGTGGCTAAGACGAAAAATTTATCTAAAGTTTTATTCGGGTTGTGATACAGTACTAGCTAACAATTCTTAAGGAGCTTCGGAATCTGAATTAGAAATTTTAATAACGATTATAAACTTACCTCTGCTTTCACGACAGTTTCCGTTCATTTTCTTTCAAAACTTTATTTTATTTCGAAAATTTAAAATTACTAAACTAAATAGTAATTTGCGTGGACTTCGAACTTGGTCGTACACTATATTTTCGCTTTCTCCGAAAAATCAAAGAATATTATTCTAAAGATGAAAGGTTTTCGCCTATCCCCAGTATTTTTTCACTCTTTGTCTTTGTTTAAAGGAAGTGGAGCGTTAGCAATGCAAATGGTAGCACTCTATTAACTGAACTGAGCACAGCTAAGTTTCCCTTGGAATTTCACTCACATACCAAGTAAGTCCCGGAAGAAAAATGGTACTTTCTGCTCCTTATTTTTTCCCTTAAAAGGGAAAAAAAGGACCAAGGACCTTAAAAGGTCCTTGGCTAAGATTTGGTTCCATTTTCCTTCGTTCACCGGGTGAAATATTTAACGTTCTGATTAACGGACCTAAACTATAAACGTTAAAGAAACGTTCTGTTTATGTTTTACTTGCGGAAGGCTCAGTGGGAGACAAGGTGCCATTTCACAGGTAAAATTTAGGAAAGGGGTCTGTTATATCTGAATACCGAACTTCATAAATTTCTGTAGCTCCGATAAAATATCCAAGACTTTCTGTGAACGGTCAGGCTCATATTACAACTTCATATGATAATTCGTATGCTAATCGTATGCGCCTGTAACATAAATAAAATTATAATTATATTTCCCCGTGTCTCATGTACATAAGTTTTAATATTAAATTAATTAATTTTTGAGTATTAGGCGAAAAATCACCACAATAAACGTATATTATCAAGAACTTTGATTTTCCTTTCAAATTTCTTATTGTAATAAATCCAAAGTAATATTTTTTTTTGCACATATTTTACTGTGAAATGTACTGAATTGTCAAATGCATTTTTCGTTCTTGCAATCATTCTCCGAAGGAAACTAGATATAAGCTCGGCTTCAAGTTATTTTTTATTTTCTTTGAGAAACCAAATTTATTTATTTCTCACTATTTTCGCGTGTTCCGATTCTACACCGACCGACAACAATAAATCTTATTTTAAATGTTCGCTCTTGAAATACACAACATACGTTCAAGTAATTTTTCACAAGTCAAAACGCAAAAAAACTGAATAAAAGGAAAACGCTGCTTTGGCAAAGACTACGGAGAACTCAGGTTAGATTAAACGTCGAATATTTCGTTACCAGTTACGCTGAATATCCAGAAATTTTGACGTTGGAGTTGACTACAAAAAAACTCCGGAGAGAAATCCAAGCGGATCTCATGAAATTGAAGATTTCAAATGGTTTCGCCACGGTATATTTCTCGTACAGTCCATATTCCCGAGATACCTCCCAGGTGAATCCGATTGGGATATCATCTGTCGTTTGCGAAAGGTGCACCCCGAGAACGCTTATGACAGGTCGGCACAGCGATGGAACGCAGAGACCGCATTGGTACAAAGTTGAAAATTCAATTCCACCTATCCTAATTATGAGAAATGCTCCAATGATGATGCAGAAATTGAAGATCTCCCTGATGGAGGCAGGGAGAAATGTCTGAAAGTAAGCATCTCCTCCTGACGCGATGCCTCAAGAAAAGAGCACCAATGCGCGGTACATTTACGTTGTCCGAATCAGATACTGCCCGTGACGGATGTGACCAGTTGATAAACAGTTATAATTTCATAAAATACATCATGGGCATAAATTAATCGGGATGCAGGAAGAAGAGAATTCTGCTCTGGCTGAGTTCAGTTCAGAAATGAAAGTGATTCCCGGAAACGTTTTCCGTGTGGTTTTCTCGCATATTATAAAATCGTGCTTTCAGACGCTGCTGGTGACTACCGAGGTGTTTTCTCGCATGAAAAGAGCTTGCGCTGAGTATGTCGTTTACTAGATGTAACAGGATGTCCCTGTCCCGATGTGGTTTATTTTAAAATCGGATGGCACTCTTCGCTTTGTGTGTATCAATTCTTTGTAAAAAACCATCAACTGAAATAAAAAAATTTTTTTTTCCTACGAAATACGAACCAAGAGAAATGAACTATAATAGTGACTACATACACATACTTTTTTTGCTTTCATGGGACGCCTTCATAATGAGCAGGTTTTACCAAACAAAAATTTCAAGAAAGCACTTCACAAAATGGAAGGGAAAAACACTTTTGAGCTATTTAATTAAATATTTTCTCTTTGATTAATGACTATAGGAATTATTTTGAAATTGATTTCATAATATGTGATATAACTAGGCGATGTGAAAAATTATGCGTATATTTAACATACAACATTTTAGCTAAAGTAAGTGTCAATGCGAATAAATTAATATTTATTACATTATAAATTATTTTAAATAAAACAAAATTTATACTAATGTTTAGTAATGCTGTATTTTCGATGACAATTTCTCTACTCTTATTGCCATTCATCGGAAAATAATATGAATAAATATTAATTACATGACAGTAACTAATTCTACAAAAATATTTCTGCAGTTAAATCAAGCACACAATTTCCCAAAATTGGTTAGTTGCCACATACAATGAAGTAAAAATTACAAAATGTTATGCTTCTGGTATTAATATGGGAAATACATCATGTGCTAGCATATTGTCATTGGTAATGATTACGTATCGGGAAAATATAAAGATTAATGAAAAATAATTACTGCGAAGGAGATGAAGAACATTATTCTTTATAGGTACAAATGAAATGTAATATATAAGAAAATAGGCATACCTAACACGTGTAAAAAATGTTTGTGAACCCACTGAAAAATATTTGTTTGTAACAAATTATGTATCAAAAAGAAATTAAAATCAATTATATCATATACTTTGAGTTTTCCATTGCTTAAAATCTTCAGCCAGAAAGATAGGATGCTGATTAAAGTATTGTTTAAAAATAGAAAACTTATACGTAAATTATACGTAATTAAAATTATTATTTATACGTAAATAGTACCAATTTAGAGTTTCACAAAACAATTTTATGATAATTTCTCAGTTGTATTTATTAAAAATACTGCATAAAGAAAGAATTTGAAGATTTGATTTCCAAGGTGCCAGTTGCTCACCATTTGATGAAATTTTCGCCTTAGTTTCTGGTAGATATATTTGCGAAAAACAAAGGGGAATGCCAAGGAAAAAAAAATTTTGGTTAGGCTCAAGGTTTATTTTCAGTTGTTTTTAAGATTTCCCTATACAGCAATTTTTTTCAGAAATAAACTGAATAAGAAAAAGTTATTTGAGCTAAGGTAAGGACAACTGGTGTTCAAATTTGTAAATTTTTTTTGGGGCAGATAGCTAATTGATATCAAGAACCTTTCACAACAGAGCTGCTTTCGGAGGAAGAAAATAATGTAACGAGGTGAACGTATTCAGCTTCGTGTTTTCCTGATGGCGTTCGTTGACCCATATAAAGGAAATTGTATATGACCGTATAAAGGAAATTTTAAGTAATAACAAATAACAAAAGATAAATAAAACGAATATAACTCTTAAATGAATCATCCTCTCTTTGGAACAAGATTGCTGAGATTCTTTTATACTTCAACTGAGTAATGTCGGCCCCACAAAGCCTTTGAAGACTGCCGGTGGTAATTCTGACAGTTCTGCCTTGGGCACAGGTGACATATGGAGACGCGTCGGCTTTGACCAAGCTCTCCATAAAGCTGCGGATCTGGGGATTTCCTATGTCAAGCCAGACGGGAGCGTGCATTCTCGAGGTGCACGAGCCCGAAGGACAGAAGGCAGCGGAGCGTCTAGCCTCCGCCCTTCGACCAGTGCTGGGTCCAAGGCGGTGCAGGTTTCGAGACCCGTTGTTTACTAGTAATCGGCCGATCTCGCACGACTTCTGCGAAAATCGCGCTCATCGTCGGTGGCAGCGCGTGCTTCGTCGTCATCGCCCCGAAGCCAGATCTTCGGCGCCTCTTCTAGAGGAAGAATATCGGCAGAGGAAGAGGAGCTTCTTATGTGCAATCGCGCGAGCGAAGGCAGAGGCGTGGGAAGACCTTCTCAGAGCAATCGAAAAGGGTCGCATAGATTGCTTCGCATCGTGCTGCTGAGGCTCCGTGCCTCCGCTCCCGCAATGTCGGCGCAGATGGACTCCGCACTGTTGGAGCGAGTGATGGGTGGCTTGTTTACCCCTCCCCCCTTATCGGACGAAGCTTGTCGTTTCAAGAAGTCAAATCAGAGCGGGGCTGAGGACTTAGGGCTCCTGCCCCTTCCAGCGATGACTGAAAAACTCTGCGGTGAGGGCGCCCGCTAGAGCTCTGTTCCATCTGCGGGAGGTGCTCACAGACCCTCTAAAGAGCATCTTCAACGTTTGTTTTGCCGACGCTCGAGTTCCCGACAGGTGGAAAGCCTCGCGACTAGTAATCCTCCGGAAATTCGATCGTCCGCCGGACGAACCCGCGGATATCACCCAATATGCCTTCTAAGTGAGGTCGGGAAATTATTCGAACAATTCATTTGAGCGAGGTGGATCTTGAACTTCCGGAGACGCAGTTCAGATTCAGGGAGAGTCTTCAAAGATCGACGCAGTGTGTCGAGTTCGGGATCTCTCCCTTAAGGCTGCCTCCGAGCGCAAGTAGTCGCTAGCCATGTCCTTCGACGTTGCCAATGCGTTCAATATCGTGCCTTGTCGAGCAATACTCGAGGGTCTTGGTCGTCACCGCGTGCCTCGGTATCTGCGAGTCTTGATCGCGGACTACCTTCGCGAAAGATGGGTTCTGTTTCCGGACTCGTCTGGCTCTGGTCCGGCGGACGCCGTCGTCTGCGGTTTTCCCCAGGGCTCGGTTCTCGGACCGATTTTGTGGTGCATCGCATACGGCGTCGTCCTATCCTCACCACTCCCGCCCAGTATCTGCCTCACGTGTTACGCGGATGACACGCTGATGGTAATGTCGGGGGGTGATGTCGAGGAGAGAATCTGCAGAGCGTAATTATTTAATAATTTGGAAATAGTGTGGGAACTGAGGACTTGCAAGTGCAGTGCTATTCTGGAATAAACTTTTAAAATGATTCGAAGGTTTGCCCGAGATATATTTTGATTTTAAAACCCATTTAATCCACTTTTTAAACTTTTACTTTGTAATCAGAGTCAACATTTTATTTTGGGGGTAAAATTAAAAAAATTACTAATATTATCGAGTATAGATGGAAAGGCATCAAATTAAAATCTAATGGCTAGAATAAAATTGCTGTGATTCCCGTGAAACTGAATCGAATTTGTCCTAACAAGTAATTAACCGATAAGCTATCGCCAAAGGGAGAAGGTATAAGTTAATTATTTGTGTTTTACGCAGCAAAGACTCTTCAATCATCTGACTCCGACAGTTGCCTTGCTAAAATTATCATTTGTTTGATTCTACAATCTTCATAAGAGTGAGTATTTTCTTACAAACTACAATTCAAATACAAATCAGAATGGTTCAAGAACTGCACTTTGGCTGTGTTTTCACTTGAGAATTAAAATTTTCAATTTAAATATAATCATTGTTACATCCAACTTCCATGAAGGACATTTATTTTATGCAAAATCTATTTCTGTTGTAACATCAGTGGGAAATAAATATGCTTGGCATATGGTATGCAAAACGTGATTCACCTAATTGTCCACATTATTTGATTTTTACACCTCAGCTTTTCTAGAAAAATTTTAAACATTGC
>JAOWBB010007174.1:0-11620 GCA_028565995.1 Ricinus marginatus
GGTGGGAGGGGGGAGGGGGGAAAGGCTCCCGCCATTGTCTCTCTCCGAAAGAAGGAAGGAAGTAATTAAAATAAACGGGATGGCGGTGCAGCGGTTTTGTCGAGATTAAATTAAGTGGGAACCGGAACCGGAAATCAATAAATTGGCATCACTGCTTCTTTCCGATTCTTCCGCTGCATGCTCCTTCCCGCGTCATCCCTCTCCGTTCGCGGCAGTGCTCGTTTTCTCCCTCCGCGGCCGACGATGCCGGCAAACGAACGAAGCAAAGGATTTTTTTTTTTTTTTTTTTTTTTTCCTTTTGCCACCCTCGATTTCCAGCAACTTTTCCCGCTTCCCGAACGAAGCATTCTTAAGCGACTTCTTTCTCCAGCGATAAAAATTATCTCCGACGAGTTCGGAGAGACTTATTTGAATTTTTACCCCTGAATTATTTTTGTTTTCCTTCGCTTCGTACCGCTTTCGATCGATTTTCGTCAATTAGCTCCGGAGAAAAATGAAATGTTTCCCCCCCCGGGGGATTTATTCCGGGCACGGCAAGTTGGTTTTTTCCTCGATCGCTTTCGACATTGCATAAGCCTGCTCTCGCATCGCGTCGGCGAATGTCTTGGAGTTCGGGAAAATTGCAGCTTTGCACGGAAGCCCTTACAATTTCTTAAAGGCGAATGTAAATCAAAAAAATAAAACATCTTTCCCATCATCCGCTGGACCGGTTAAAAAAAAAAAAAAAAAAAAAAAAAAAAAAGGGAACACTAACCGAACGACTTGGTTGAAACTAACACACGAGAAACGTATGAACAACGATCCTAGCGAGAAGTTCGCTTTGACGTTAAAGCGAATTGCCTTCCAGCCGGCAAAAATATTGCGGATTGAAGACGTTTCGCCAACAGTTTCGACGTGGGAGAAGAAAGCAAGCGCGAGACGTCAGAAAATTTTTTCAAATATAACGTAAGGATTTAGGTCGGAGGTCTGGATTAACATTTTCGGAGGTTTTAATAAGGATTTTGACATTGTTAAAAAACTCTTCTTTCCCCGGGTTATTGCACGAGAAATCGGCAAAATGCGCATTATTCGTGCAATAAAACGGGGAAATAATTATAGGAAAATTTCGGATCCGAATGTGATTGTCGTCTCATCTTAGTCATTTCGGGTTTTAATGCCTCCGGCGACATTCGTAATGATGTCTATTTCGTGCCTGCCCTCGTCTCAGAGATGCTCCAGAGGAAAAAAGCAAGGAAAAATCTTCCAGTTTTCCATGTTCAACTTCCAAAACGAAACCTTTTAATGGATACTTTACAAGAAAGGAAACATACGTCTGTAAAAAAACCGCACTTATTTAATGTATTAACACGTTTTAAATGGATTGAATTTTTTTTTTCTTCCTTTTTTTTTTTTTTATTCGAAGCATTTCATTAATAATGCAAAATCGAAATAATTAATAAGGCAGCGTTTGTCTGCACAAAACCGAATTAGGTTTAAATTTATACGCAAATGTTATTATCGCATAATATGATATTACGGATGTTTCGGACAATGCAGATTATAGACAAAGGGAAATGATTCCCCGGGGGGAATGTCATTTAAAGTTATTGTCTCCTGACACTTGACTGATGTTTCGAACAATTGCAAAATTAATCCGCGGTCACTTCCGATTACACGGCAATCGAACGTGGCGAGCGGAAAAAAAAAAAAAATAAAAAAAAAATAAACAAACAAATTTTAGGTTAATTAATAAACGGATCCCGAAATGATTCACGGTGGCGCTTAAAGCGAGCGATCTCCGGTTATAGCCGCCCTCGCTGCGCGGCGTCAGCGGACGATTAATCGAGGGCGTCGTTTTTCTGTTCGCAGGAAAATGGAAGGGAAATCGAACGGTTTGGTGAATGCCCACGTTGTGGAGCAGCCCGATCCCGACTTTATAAAAATGTTCGTCGGTCAGATACCGAGATCAATGGACGAGGAACAGCTTCGCGCCATGTTCGAGGAGTATGGAAGAGTTCACCAGATAAACGTGCTCCGGGATAAAGTCACCGGCCAGAGCAAGGGTAATTAATGTCTATCTAAGGGGTGAAGGGATAATCCATAATGCCGGAAAGGATGTTTTCAACTTTTATTAATATCACTCCTTCCAGGCTCCGGGTCGAGGCCTCAGTCCCCGTTCTCGGCGGTAAATTACTGGTAATTTATATCTCAATTAAGTCTGTTAAAAGAAGTTTGTTAAAAGAAAGAAAAAAAGTTATTACTCGTAAAATGTTTGCATGTTTTAAGTATTAAAAGAAAAAAAAAAAAAAAAAAAAAAAAAAAAGAAAACTCTGGAACAGGAACTGAGGTTTCTTCCCGCCGATCCCCCCATTGTCTGGAAGAAAAACTGCAGTTAACTCCGCTGAACGACATGCAAATCAGGTACGCCCGAACAACAGCAGGCTCACGTGGTAGATTGTCTCACGTTGCGGTCTTTTATGTGAGCGGCCCAAAGTTCGAAAAAACCATTTTCCGTTCGTTAGTTTGAGGAGAGAAAAAAAATATATATATACATGTGTATATATATATATACATAACCATTCCGTTCAGAGCTTCATCGCTTTAATTTTACCCGGAGCCTTTTTCGCATCCTCGAAACTAATGCATTACACGACAGCGCGAGACGGTAAATAAGTCAGGTGGATGCGACGGAAAATTTCCTCTCTGTCCGAGGAACGAAGTCATTCTGGAGAATCCTTCGCAATTTAATTTCGCGATTCTCCGGAATGTTCTTCGCAGCAAAATAATCTTTTTACAAAGCTGTTAAAGAACGCCCTCCGACTCGAGCAGAACAATTTAGAATGAATCCCTTTTAATGAGGTGATTCGACGCGGGCAGAAACCCTCGGGAGCGTGCCAGAAACAAAAAAAAAAAAAAAATCAGGTACGAAACCTTTCCCCCGCATCGCTCCGAAGATCTCAAATCGACGGATAGGGCTCTCGCGACAGCGGGGCAAACCCCGGGAAGGTTACACCATGCACGATGATTGTCAAATCGGATTTAACGGAGAGAAATGTAAAAAGGCCAATGAGAAACATCAAGGCAAACAAATTACAGAGATGCGATACACGTAAATAAACCCGTCATATAATATCATCGGAGAGAGCGCAGAAACTGCTTCGGCACGTTGGAGGATGCGTGCACGTGTATTAAACGGGAGTGCGATCGTCCTCGCATTATTTTCGGTTTTGCGGGAGTTTCGTCGGAGCTATTTTCGGACGGACTGCTTATAACCGAGTTTCGCATAAGCTCCAAAGCGAATTTCCACGTTTAAAGCTTTCCGGACCGCAAATTAAAACTCAGCATTTGAAATCCTCCCCGGATCAATCGCCGGCTTTATTTATGCAGCTCCGCCGCCGAGGACCTCCCCGCCCCGGATCCGCACGCAGCGCAGCGGAAGGGAGCGATGTCCGAGCCTCGAGGAAAGTCCGCGTCGGCTGCGGGACGATCGCCGACGTGTGAGAAGACCGGAAAAGTGGAGTTGCCGCCGGCGGGTATTGAATTCCATTATCCCGAAGGAGGGACTCTTTGGGAAAGCGCTTTCATGTGTGAGAAGAGGATGAAAACGAGGGAAAGGAAAAATTTATTTTTTTATTTTCCCACCCGGAGAACGTTCCATTTACCTGTCTAATTCCATTGCGCGTAATCAGGCAGAAATTGAGATGCCTCGGCGGAGAGTCCCTCAATCTGCCGGCGAAGGGAGAGGCAAACTTTATTTAAGTTTTGCCCCGAAAGCTCTTAATGTTGACAGGTTTCTATTTAAGCTCCTCTCCTCCGCGGAAACGTACTTTTAGCCCGACGTCAGACGAATTTTATTTCCATTCCTGCGAAAAAGTTGACGCGGTTTAAGTCTCGCTCCCGTTCCCGCGCGGGGCCTCCGAGAACTGCTTTTCCTCCTTTGCGTCTTCGGCAGCGGAAAGAGTTCTTCCATTCAACCGACAACCTTTTCATTAATAAGTTAATTAATGACTCTGTTGTTTGGCTCTTTCATGTGCAACCCCTCGTCACACTCTGACAAATTGCCTTCCCGAAGTTTTTACCTTAAAACGAATTTCCCGATTTTCAAGGAAAGAAATGGCCGGACCGGTGGTGCTGCCCCGCCACGTGCCGATCCCTCATCGGTGGGCAACCTCCGATTTTTCTGCATTTAAACCCGCCCCGGTATGCAGTTTTTCGGTCATTCAGTTGAACGGTTCGTACCTGCAGCATTACACGTCGGTTCTTTTCCCGAGGCCCGCAATTTGAGAAATTGTTTTCTTCAGTTATTTTGTAAAGCATGCACTCTCGGCGAAATCGAACAGAGTGAAGTTAGCTGTTGTAAGTGTATTTTTTTTTTTTTTTTTTCCGATTTTTTCGTCAAGTGCAATCTTTCGGATTTTAATGGGATATTTTCTTGCGTCGAAAATTATGAGCTTTGCTGCGTTATCTTCTCCTTTGGCCATCCGCAGCATTTCATCCCTCTCTTCGTCCCCAGTGTCGAATTACCCAAGATTTGAAAGGCTCTCGAAAGAAATTCAGATTTGATTTTACAGCACTCGCATCATTTCAAATAAATCCCGGCGTTGTAAACATCCTCCCGGAGAAAAAGGAACTCAAACGCGGGAATAAAGCGGGTAATAAACCTTTTCGAAAAAGAAAAAAATGCATATATTTTGAACGCAAAATTAGATATAAGCATTCGACTTTGATTAAAACCTTTTTATTAATGTTTTCCATAGCTTTTCGATCAAGTGCTCGGTTCATATGCAGAGTGAAATTTAATATCCAACACATTATTCAACCTTTTCCGGCCATATTCCACATCCCCCTGACCTTAACTGGATAAATTAACTACCTCAGCCTATTATACTACATTATACTGAGGTGAATTGGATTCGGGATGAATTGTGCGCCATAAATTACAGACTCCAGCCTTTCTCGATTCATAAATTAATGCTCCAATTACGGTCCTGTGAGAGACACAAGGCTGCCAATTACTTATTCGGTCAAAGGCCTTAATAAAACAAAAATTATATTTTCATATTCGATCCGCTTCGGCGATAACCCCTCGGGAACTCATTTATATTTATACATATCAATCAAACTTCCTTTTTCGGCATCCACGTTACCCGTTCAGCGACTCCTAAAGGTACGGAAAGGCTCGATCCTCGTTTTGAAAGCTTGCAATTTTTTTTCCTTCCCGTCAAAGTTTATATCGGAAAGTCAATTACTTCAGGTGGAAAAGCTGGGGAGGGCGGGAAATAAAGATAAAAGAAAAGTTGACTCGGTAGAACTATAGAAATAAATTTGACTTTTGAGGGAATTTTCCGAGAGGAAGCTTGCCCCGGAGAATGGGAAATTGCCGGAATGAATTTTTTTTTCAAAGGACCAGACCGAATCGACCCTGACAACAGCATTGGATCTGACATCTGAAAAGACTTTCGGCGATTACGGAGAGGCGACCGCTCCTTTTTACGTTGCTCAGCGGCCTTTTCTCCTGCCACGTCGATTATTTTATTTATTTTTTTTTCTTTTCGGGCCTTCGAACCCCGGCGAACGGCGTCCCGCGCTGTTCGACCTCCTTCGAATCCTCTCTTCCCTCGGCCTCTCTCCGAGAGGCCTCCGCCTGCCTTCGTTTCACCGTCAGGGCGGATGAAGGAGCAACCTGCGATTCTGACGGCGAAGCTGAAATCCGAAATCGTGTAAAAAAAAAAGGTAACCTAACCCTTTGCGCGCGCTTTCGTGCATTCCGAAATAAGCTCACAATCACGTGAATGATTATTCGCTGCGCTTTTCCGGCGATTCAGTCTGCGTAAGTAACTTCATTTAATGCAAAATAAACGGAAAATGGAAAATATGCTGGGGCAAAAGGATTTCGCACAAAAGGGAGGTCTCGAAAAAATTGAATTTAGTTTTTTTTTTCCAGCGAGGAAAAAAAGTTTTCATCCCTCGCCTCCCATCCGTTCACCTTCTGAGCTCCGGAATATTTTCACGACCGACTCCGATCCAATTTCATTTGAGTCGAAAAAAGGAAAAAATAAATAAATAAATAAATAAATAAATAAATAATTCCGTTCACGAGTCATCTCATTAAAAATCTGATAATCACCGGGCGGGAAAAGGGATCGTAAGAAAACCGCAGAGCGCGGGCCGCGGCAAATCCGCTCCGGAATTTTCCGGAGTTTTTCGACCGGCGAAATCCGCTAAAAATAATTTTTTTTCCTCCCTTAACGATTTGCGGGCGTACGAGGACCGAATCGTCCGAAGGCGCAGCGTCGGCGACGCGGCCTCCGCGACACGTAATCGAGGGTAAAAACACCGGAAATGTTTGAAAATGGGAAAATCATTTTCCTTTGAAATGGAAACTTTTTCGGGCCGACGCTCTATCTCTCTCTCTCTCTCTCTCTCTCTCTGGTCGGAGGCATTTGAAAATCACGTGACTCGCCCTTTTCCCGCAGTCCGCCCCCGTCGGCGACGCGTGATTTCGGAAACCTGCATCCGAAGGACCGAGCGGAAATTTCCCCGGCAAAACCTGAACCGGCTTTTCCTTTCTCGAACCTCGCATCATACATATGCGCGCCGCACCTCACAAACGTCGCCCGAACTCTGAATATTTTCTGTTCCGTTTCCGGAAAATTAATTTTTTTTTTTTTTTTAATCACGTAAAACTTATGAGTCCGCTCTCCGATAAAGGCAAATTGGTTAAAAATATATAAATAAAGAAAAAGATAATAGCAATTATTAAGTTTTATAATTTTTCCGGGAAAGTTGAAAAAATTTTCTTTCTCTCTCCGGCATTTTCCCGAGTTGCCTTTAAAATATTTTAATCATTTTTGTATTTTTCTTTTGAATCTTTCACTTCAACGCATTCAAATATCTTACATTTAATTTTTAAGCTTTTACCATCAAAGGAATTGAGATTATTAAGATAAAAATGAGCTCAGACTTTTAGATTTTAATATATATATATAATATGAGCCTTTGTAATATGCATGCACACATTCACGGGAAAGATTGAATTAAAATTTATTAAATTTTTAAACGTCAAAAAAAAAAAAAAATCATTTCAATTTAATGAGATGTTTATTTGTTGTATTTTCTAATCATATTTTTCTACCTGTCGCCGAACATTATTAATATTTCAATAACGACGTGTATTTCGTGTGTCGAATTAACAGATAATTAAGCGGAATTAAATATTCAGGTTAGGTTGGAACGGATTTGACGAATTTTCCTCATGCGTTTTGTTTTTCGGCCGGTGATTAATCATGTGCTGTTTGGATTGTCATCATTTTTTTTTTCTTTTTTTGTACATCATCATAAAAGATTGCAGTTTTCGTGCAATTGCTGGCTAATGGCAATTGATTTTTCCAGGCCGTTCCTTCGCCGCCGTTTCCACCTTTTTTTTTTTTTTTTTCCACCTCCTTTTGAATGTTTTCATTTTTTCATCCCCCCCCCCAATCTTTCAATTATTTAGTCGCTTAAAGGAAGAAAAAAAAAAAAAAAAAAAAGGTAAAGTTTTCCCATAATATTTACTTTTCAAAAAATTTTCCAGTTTTTCCCGGGAGATCATCGTTTTTTATTGTGATTTTGTCATCTGTGAAAGATATAAGAAATGAAGTTAATACTTAAACTGTTCCTCAGACTCTTTTCCTCCATTTTCCCTCTTCATCTCTTCCCGGTTCTCCATCCAGTCCCGGAGTTTTTCTTCCCATCTTTTCCTTTTTTTTTTTTTTTTTTTTTTTCCTCTTCCTTTTCTACACGAATTGTTAGCTTTCTGTGTTTGATCTTTTCAGACTTCTCTCAACCTGTTTAAAGTGGATTTTTCCAATCCCTTTTCTCCTTCTCCAAATATGTTTTCATTTGTTTCCTTCCCGGGATTAAGTGAATTAGGATCATCTTCAAACCTTTAATTTGTATCCTCCCTACGTTCCGCGACGTTTTTGGCGTTTTTTTTCCGGAAAATGGGAAAAGAAAAAAAAAAAAAGAAAAAGCAAATATTCGTCGCGCGCATGGAGCGGACAGGGAACGGTTTTAGAAGCGAAAAGAACCGCGAGAAAAGTCGGAAAAGTGAAGATTTCGATGTATGAAAACATTTCGATGTCACATTTGTCGGGGCCCTTCACGAATGGAAACGTTGTTTAATTAAAATCCACCCGAAGTTTTCGTAAACTATGTGTCGGGGGGGCTTCGATATTACGCCGATGAATGAGCGCGGTTCCGGTTTCCTTTTATCCCATCCGCTTTTCGCCTCCCCGATCTAAGGGAGCGACACAAAGTCAAAGGAAACGGAAAGTTGGCAGTGAAAAAAAAAAAAAAAAAAAAAGTTGGAGGAAAGAATCCAAGTTTGCCGCGGAGCGAGAAACACGACGGAAATGCACCGGGTAAGCCGATTTGGGGGTAGCGAATGGAAGGGTTTGTGGGGTGCGTTCGTGGACGGGGCTGTGAAAAATTCGAGAAAATTTCGGGCTTCAAAGTGAATCCGCGAAGCTTTGCGCGAGGCTCCGGCAGAGAACAGCTCGGTTAAAGTTGTTCATCATTCATGTTCACATTCTTTCGCACATCTTGAAACTAATTCAGTGAATAAGCAGTCGCGGCCGTGCATCGCGGACAAGACGGAACGGGAGATAAATGCAACGAAACATGAACGGGAAATTTTCGCCTTTTTCCGTTCCGTCCCTAAACGGATGAGGTGCGAACCATGGGTGCAATTTATGAAAGCGCGGTTATCTGCGGTACGGCGATACATGCAATACAGGTAAAGGGGGGCATGCGGGGTAAATTTTAAAAAGAAAACTTGGGATTTGAACAGGTTTTGCCGCTGGAAAAGCCGTGGCGGGCGGGCTGGCGGCGGAAGGAAGTGTGACTGGAGTTCCAGATGCGAAAAATCATCTTACACAAAAACCGTTTTTCTAATCCAAGATGAATTTGGTGAAAACAATTTAGCTTTGAAAATTAAGTTTCAGCAGATTTTCTTAGTTATTTGCAAAGAGACTGAGAACGAACTTCATGAATCTATTAACTTTGCAATATTATCTGACAAGCAACAATTTATCTGTTTTTCACTACTTGCTAATTGTCTCTTCCTAATTAGTAGCCTTCCGTTAAAGGAGTTTTCAATATTATCCTTGCCTTTTTTTTTTCCTTCACCACTTTTTCTTCTGTAACCGAATTCTTTTAAATCTACTTAACTCACCTACGAACATTATCCGGTAGCATGCATGGATAATCACGTTACTTTTTTTTTTTTTTTTCTAATGCATATATATCGTCATTAATGCGAATCTTTAAAATTGCACGGGCAGATACATACAAAATGAGACATTACGAGTTTTGCATCGATCCAATTTAAATTATCCATAACTAAGCAGTAATTTCAATTTTCAATAATTTTTTTTTTTTTTTTTGTCTTAACAAGTTGACGGTGTAGATTTTAAATTTCCATATCATTTGGCGTCCTGGATGTATTTAGCAATTTTACAAATTGACTATGTGACGGCGAATGCATTCCAGCAAACAGTGTGAGATATTAAGTATTCTTCTTTTAATGTTATGAAGTTCATTTTTTACTTACCGGATACTTTTTCCACGAGAAAAGGGTTTGCATTCCTCCAATCGTCACATTTCTTTCTGGAGTTTACAAAATCTTTTCCAATTTTTTTTCTCCCTCAAGAGTTTGACGTTGCGCACACTTCGATGCCTCTTTAAGTATGATATATTATGAAATTTGTATTTGGATTGAGGAATTCAATCCGAAATCCTTTTTGTGCTTCGCCCCTCTCCCGTAAAGCCTTTTCTCCATTCTTACGATACCGCAATCGGAGAGACAGAGAGAGGGGTGGAGGGGGAGGAAAAAAATAGAAATAAAAGAAGGAAAGCTTTCTCCAGCATCCCTTACTCCCTTCTGACGCCCGCCCCCGCAGAAAGCGGAAGAGGAAATATTTCTGGAATCTTCAATATTTTCAACTGCAACAAAGGTTATTTCATACATTTCTTTATCTCAATCGACTTTCAATTTTCCAAACTCCTTTTCGCTTTTCTTTTTTATGGGTGGCCCTTTTTTTTTTTTTTTTTTTTCATAACGGCAAAATCTAAAGGAAAAAAAGAGCTCCAGGAATTTTTCCTTTCTTAATTCAAGAAGTGAAGGGGAGCTTTTCTCCTGTCAAAGCTTTCGAAAAAGCTTTCGGCAGCGGCAGAGTGCACGAAGGCCCCCGTCGCAGCAAGATTTAAAAGCAATTCAAAGGTAAACAAACCATCTTAATATATGCGACAACCTCGATTTCTGTCCGGTGGCTCTTGCCGGGGAAGTGGCGACCGATGCCGAACAGGTACACTGTAAGCAACGTTTCCGTTTCGCGATGAGAATTGCGGCATTTCGGTGTTTTTCCATATCCGTTCGAGGCGAAAAATTTATTTTGGTCCCGCGGACGAAATCACACACGAATTGCACTCAATTTCAGGCATGTTTGGGCTTTTCAAAAATATTTCCTTCACATTTTTAAAGGTTGTACCGCAGCAAAATGCCAGACTTTTAAAATCAATTCGTGCGTTTTACCTCTCGCGCAAACTGCTTCAAATCATTAAAATAACCGACGCTCACTTTCGCCGTTTTATCCACTCATTCGTTGCAGCTATATCCGGAGCTGACGTCGTCCGCGACCGCAATTGGCCAACAGCGAAGGGGGAGGTGGTGGAGGCGGGGGGGGGGAAAGGCAAATGCTTAAAAATCGGGACGCGTCAGATAAACGAAAAAGATTCATTCAAAATATCCGCAGATAACCGGCGGTGGGACAGATTTCAGATGTTCATACCGGTGCTGTTGTCATTCTGCGGTAAGAAATTATCTGCGCCCTTCCGCTAATCTGCCAAATTAGGAATTAAATTCATACTAAATTTTGAATTAAAACACGGATAATCTGAATTTTAACTCGCGGGACCGTTTTTCAACCGGGCTAAGCACGAGTAACCCATTTAAAGGAGTTTATTCGTCGTGGAAGAAGATTTATGTCTTGTCACATTATGAAAAACTTTCGGCGCTGCGAATAAGTCCATTATCTAATTGGATAACTTTCTTTATTACGGTTCCTTTCTTCAGTTTTTCCAGCTTTCCGCGAGGATTTTCCCGCATCGTCGGCCGTCCCTTCTAAGATTGCGAATAATTAACCATTTGCGAAAATTTTTCTTTTCTTTCTTTACCATTCCCGGGGCCTCCGCAGGTCGGGACCTTCCACGCGCGGAAAGGTTCAAATGGTTCACCGGAAATACGCGACCGGATGAATGCAGTTCTCCTTTTTGATATTCGGGATCCGGGAATGGGGAAACTGAACTGGGACTCACCTTCGGTAAAATTTAATTTATTTTTAAAGTAAATATTTCTTTTTTTTTTTTTTCCTTCTTTCTTTCTTCCTCTTTTGCTTCCAAGCCCGGCAAAAGTAACTTTACCGTCAGTTGCAATCTGGAAGGATGACTGAAAGAATTTCTTCCTTTCATTAATCGCATGAAAACGGTGAAAAGTTTATCCTTCTTATCTCGTAACGTTCATCAGCAGGTTTTTCATCAAATTTCAAAAAATTTCACTTCTTCGCCGCCCTCCGGCTATGAAACACCCCCTTCTTCCCACCCC
>JAOWBB010007175.1:0-11618 GCA_028565995.1 Ricinus marginatus
TTATTATTGTTATTGTTATTATTATTATTATTATTATTATTATTATTATTATTATTATTATTATTATTATTATTATTATTTCTTTTTTCGTTATTCTAATCTTGGATAACAAGACAAATTTTTTATTTTTTTAACATAATTTATCAAATTGCAAAATATCATATAATCGAACTAAGAGGGGGAAAAAAAGGTATGAAAGGTAACTTAATAATAAGCTTTTCTTTCGCTTTTCATCATTATCCATGCTATCATTGGTAGATATTTAAAAAAAAAGAATTAAAATTTATAATTTTTCTTTTCGTTTCATATTTGATTAAATTCCTTTCTTCAAATGGTCCAGCTACGACTCAAAATCATGTTAAGTGTTAATTGGAATTATCTTAAATTTTTCCAATCGTTCCTGTTTGTCATGATTTTCTCGAAATGTATATTTTCTTTCTTTTTTTATCAAATAAATCGGAAACCTGTTGCCATCCTCCAGTGCAGAATGAACAAATATTCGGTCCTGATTAAGTTCCCGGTCTCTCTTCCGCACGATCTGTCTTAAATGTCAATTTTTTTCATATTATAAAACAATTTTTTTCCTTTTTCCCTGATTTTTTCCGTTTCAGTCTCAATCAGCAGGATCCGGGATCCCCATTCAAATGTTCAAGAAACTGAATTAGAATCTTTCCAGTCATTCGGGCGAAAATCGGAAAAGCGAAAACACCTTTCCGATGGTATTCGAACTCACCGGGGAGGGGAGGGAGAAGAGGATTTCCTTTTGTTTGCCCGTCGTTAATGGCGCTTTTGTCCGATTAAATATCTTAATTGGATGATTAAATTTAATAAATATTTTAATTGGAAGGATTAATTAAATATCTTAATTTCGAATGAAAATTGGACAGTAATCTCGAGGATGCGAGCAGGAGAGGAGGGGAAGGCGTCAGTCGCCATTCGACTCCAACTTCGCTCTCGTTCAGGTCCGAACATAATCGAGGACCGGTTCGTGTAAACTCGGGTGTTTCCGCGTTTGCCGGTTATGCGCCCGACGCGTTGTCCTACAAACTCTCGACGTAAGCACGTATGCTATTGTGTGAGTTTTAAAAAGGAAAATAACGTTTCTCTCTCGACAAATGTGGTTATTTTTTTTTTTTTTTTTTTTGTGAAATCAAACCGTAGAATTTAAAATATTTCGGTGTTTTGACGTTTTTGTTTTCCATCACGTTATTGCCTCGTATTAAACGAAATACAGCGAACGTAAGACATTTGCCGTCGTGGCTATATCAATTGTGGGAGGGTCTCCTTTAAACATGGCGGATTTCGTTTCACTTGTTTTTGTTTGGAAACGAAAATGCTTCACAATGTGCGAAAAAGGCTTTCGGTTGATTAATGCCGTGTACCGCGAGGCGATTTAAAATCGGCTTTTATGAGTTGCTCCATGTAGGGAACGTTTGCGAATTCTACGTCTTTTTTTCAAGTCGGTGTACCTGCCTGCAAACCATAAGCGTTTACTCTGTCATTAATTACTTTTGTCCCTAAATTAATGGTGACCCGGAAAAGCTCATAATTACTGTTTTTTCGTGAGTTAGGTAAATGGTAGTCGTTATAAATAATTTACCTTTAACGTCGCCATTTCTTGATGTTAGGAGTTAACCCCTGATTGCGGACAGATAATTTTTCTTGGGATGCAAGCATTTTTCAAATTAACCCCACTTTAGTGAAAATGCTTTTCCTCTCGTTACCTAAGAATTATTCGATTCATAAATCGAATAGAAGATAAAGAAATTTTTCCATGCGGCTGAGCTAAAAAGATTAAGCTTTTAATTTTTCTTCTACTTCGTAATTAAATAGATCTTGATCTCTAATTATTAGAATTAATTCAAATGAAAAAAAAAAAGAAAAATTAAAAAAATTTATGCTACTTGATCAACACATATTTTCACTGTGTATCATCGGTTGAATATTGTAAAGAACAAATTAAAACTTACAACCAAAATTATAATTTAATATTAGATTATATTATTTATCTGCTATATGCTGTGTGCTACTCAGCACACATTAAATAATTTGCTAGTGTGGGTTTGCAAAGTTTGGAAATTTCATTGGGTACTTTTTGTAATATTGTGCATCATCATAAAAGTGTTTTATTGTAAGATTAGTTAAACAATTATGCATATCTTGCCTAATTGCAAATGGATAATTTTTTATGTAGTAAATCATAAATGTTTCAGAAAGTGATATCAACTTCTTTTTTGTGAACAATTAAAAATTTCTTTTTTCATCTGGAGCAATTTTTATCTATTAAAGTTTAAATTTTACAAAAGTTTTAATTGCATTACCATGTACTTATTTTCACTCCTTTTTTTCTTCAACTTTTGTTTGGTTAAACACTTATAATATGATAATTATCTTTTTAACATAATTTCCTTCTTTTTATTGCACAGTGCCCTGAAGAATTGTTCTAACTTTAGTCAATGCATGATGAAATTTAATTATTTGTTTATTATTTGCTGTGCTGTATTAATAACCATGTATTTATTTAAATTTGTATGTAGAAATTTTGAAAATATTAGTTTTCATTTTATTAATTGAAACAGTTTTTAATTTGGAATTGGTTTTTTATTTAATCTCAAGTTCCACTTTAATGTAATATGATTTGCATGAATGTAAAATTTACTTTTAAAATTTAAATATATATATAAAACAGAAATAGTATATTTTCTAAGTAAAAAGATTTACGTATGAAATAATCAATATTTGCTTGTTTTCCTTAATTTTTTTTTCTTTTTAATAAAATATTCAATAATTTTTTGCTTTCATTCAATTTGATAAAATCAGAAATATCTTCATATTACTTTAATTTTTTTTTTGTTTTAAATTATAGCTTTCTTTAAAAAAATTATGCTTAGAAACATTTAAACAATTATCTAAAACTGAACGATATTTATACAGTATTAATAGTTTGATTTATTCCATAATTAAAAATCCATAAAGAATATTTATGCAATTTTACTTAAAAATTCAATCCTTCAATCAGAATTTATTTACTATTGGCATTTCAATTAAAATGAAATCAAGAAACGCACTCAAGAACGTTTTTCACTTATTGTTGAATTTATTTTAAAAATTAAGACTTATTCTTAGGATTAAATCAAAAATAATGAAGAGCCTGATGTCTGTAAAGTTCATGAAATAGCATACCGCAATCCTGTGCTACAGTGTGAAGCAGCTTTTTTCTTTACATGTATTTTCGTGGATAAATGAAACTTTTATCCAAAATGGATAAAATAGCCGTCAGTGATCGAATGGAATAAACCGATCTGTTTAATGACAGAGGACATGAACCAAGGCCTTCAGGTGCATCGATAGGTGTGCAAAGCCATTAGTATTTTCCTGAGTTGCTCAATTTCCTTCTGTTTCACAATTTTAGGGATTTTCGTTTTTTTGTTATTTTTGTCATATTTTTCGAGTTTTTTTTCCCTGCAAAGTTCGATGAAACAGCTTTTAAGTTTCAATTAAGCATTCGCTCAAACATCGTCTCTTAATGGGTCTTAAATTTTTCAATTATCAAAGATTTAGGATCAGCGAAAATTGAAATTTCCTGCATTCATTCATTCATCCATTCATTCACGAATTATCTCTTTAAAGCTTGTATCATTCGACATGAAGTCTTTGCACCGATAATTCAATTGATAATTGCCACAGTTATCTGCTTTGTTTTTTTTTTATTAATCCATATCAATTTTGTAAACTTCATTAATGATGATAAGGGCAAATGACTTCGATCTGTGAAGCAAAAGGTTCCGCAGTCAATGGCAGATTGATATCGTGAATAGTTTGGTGCGATTTTATTTTCTAGATATTTCGGTTCGTTAAAAAGTGATTTGCTTTTTTCCAAAAATAAGATTTGAACAATCGTTAAGGCTGCTCTATTTAAATATAAGTAATACTTTCTCTTCGAAGGTACATTAGTGTGTAATGAATTTATTGTGAAATTTATTGAAGTATTTTTCGCACCGAACTCAAGCTCTCTACTTCAAACGATTCAAGCTCTCTAACTTATACGTATACATTAATTTTTTTTTCCAGAATTTCGTCTCCATTTGGTGAAATAACTTTTTACAGATGATTCAAATGAAATTATGATGGAAACTTATAACAACATACCAAAATGCATTTTTTTCTTTTTGTTTTCGGGATAAAACAACACTGAAATTTATCAACTTACGAATTTTAATCCATACTATGTTCTCAAAGAATTCCATCTAATAAAAAACTTTGATAATGCAGTAAATGAGAAATGTGTGTTGTATTTGCACTCGGCTTTTATGAACCCAGCATTTCACAAATATTAAATATTTTAAGTCCTTTTCGCTATTATGTAATCTAAAAAGTTATTATACGTACCTTATTTAAAACGGTACGATCGTACAAGAATGTGGATAATTTTTGTGTGTTTTTATGAAAATTTCGCACCATAATGATATTATTCATTTATCAATATTGGTGACGGTAAAGGATATAAACATTTAACATTCATCCTTAACGTGAATGAGAATTCAAATCTATTCGATTGTAAAATGGAATTGCATCAATTTTAAACTTTCAAACATTTCTCTAGTAAAGTTTGCCGCTTTACGATCTATAACAATATACGCTTCTTTTTTCGTTTCATTCCTGCATAATTTGTCCCATATCTAAAATTTAGGAAAAAGAGACACAAATGGGAGATGATTTTAAAAGCGTCATATGAAGGATGATCGTTAGTGAAGTCATTCGTTTTCATTTGACCTTTCGTATATATCTTATTCGATTACAGTATAAATTTAGTGAGCCACATCCATTAATGTACAAATTTACTAGGCTGGTCTTTTATATAAAGTTGAATTTCCGCTCAAATTCAATGTAATCAAATATTTGTAGAGTTGGCAAGTGCAAGAAACGTAAGTTTCCATTATTTCATTTTCATATGAATGTTAACAGAAAACCGTTAATGATAGCTTTCAAGGGCAATGGAAGTATCGAAAATACATGATAAATAAAAAGAATATTTTGCATTATTTGTATTCGAATTTCAAATAATTGCATTAAAAAGTCCAATTCTATGTAACCCTTCTTATCTTCAAGATGTTGTCGCATATTGATGTTTTTTTCCGAACGAAAGTTACATATGAAATATTTCCGGTGATTCTTTCAATCTCGGGAGCTTTATTTAATGCAAAATCAGAAGTTTATATTAAAATGTCCGTTCGATCACTGTGAAAAATTATAAATTCACAAAAGGAAATTATTGTTCCGATTGTCATATTTAGGGCAGTTTTCAGTTAATTTTTTTTGTCGCTAAACCTTTGACCGTTTTCTCGGCATAACAAGTTAAGATGGGTTTATAATATATATATATATATATATATGTATAAAAGATACGGATGAAAGCAATCACATTTCGCTTGTCTAATTTCGTATTCACACGCGAAGCGCCACTGAGTTAAAGGGACCTATCCCCACTCTGAACGAGTTTTGGTAACGATTTAATAATTATTATTCATTATTAGTATCGAAATATACTCCATTAAGAAATGTGAACAGAAACTGTTTAATCGATTAAAATCTGCTATTAAATGAGTTGAAAAAAAAAATGACAACGAGGAAGAAGAAGCCTCCTCGGGAGCAAGATGGCTTCATAAAAAAGGTTTCGTCGCTGTTCAACCTGGATACGGTGAGTGTTCCTTATGCCAACTTACTTAAGCACTCTGGGGGCGATCCCAAACGCTGAACGTTCGCCTTATTTCCTTCCCACCTTTGGGCGTAATTCATTTTCGACATTTCCGAATCGATAATTCCAACAAAAACTCAAGCATTTGCGCGTTTCGGCCGGCAGCGTCGCGTAAGATTTCCCAAATAACACGATTTTAAAAAGGAAAAAGAAAAATCGCTAACAGTTCTCCATTCGGTTGAGGTTTCCCCGCGTGGAGCAGTCCCTAAATTTTTGAAATTTTTCCGAGCTCGGACGGATAAAGATGTCCCGAGCTTTTTTTTATATATATATATATATATATATATATATATAAAAAATTAACGTAAAATCAACGTGAAAACTCATTCGGAACCGGAGACAAACTTTGGCGTAAATTTGGACGGAAGTTTTCGGGATTTTTTTTAAAATTAAACCAATTGCGCAGGCCGATGCGCTAAAAGCAGCGCGCAAAGCAAACTCCCTCGGTGTCCGCTCTCTTATTTATTGGCTTTCGGCAGGGCAAAGCTTCTCGATGAACGGGAGCCCCGGTACCAAAGACTTTTTACCCACCGAGCTCCGCTTGGCTCGGGCCTTGCGCCGATTAGGAGCTTTTGCGCGAAATCTGCCGCAATTAATACTTGTTGCTTAATTGGTTGCGGCACCGGTTCGGAGGGGGGACGTCGACTGCCTTTGAAATCTACCTGCGGCGATTTCATCTCCCGTCCGATCGTTAATTTCAACGGTTCCGCGTAAGCGAAATTGATTCCCCGATTCGCTTTCGGCGCAAATTTCCCCGACGACGCAGGTTTCACGCGATGCGTGCGATGCTTTGCCGCGTCGGCGCGGCAAACTTTTTTTTTTTTTTTCCACGGTTTTTAATTTCGCCATAAAAAAAAAAAAAAAATTGTTATGAATTCCTTTTTAATTTGCTCCCACCAGGCGAGTCCCCCCGCCGGAAAAACTCGCACACGCAAACCGGTCAAAAATGTCGCGCAAAAAATTGAATCCGGTTTCGTTTTACAGGAAAAGTGAAGTCCTTTTGCTTTGACTTTTCCGAAGTAAAATATTCGAATTTAAGTCACGGACTTTGCTTCGGATTTTACATCTTTCACGTAAGTATCGCTTTCGGTGTTTCGCGTCCTGCAGCGCTTTCCCCGATCGCTTTTGTGCGTTAAATGGCGTCTCGATATTGTTAGCGATTTTAACTGAATAATTGATTAGCGGATCTACCATTTGGTGATCGCGGTTCACGATTAATCCCGCATTATGGAAGTTTCCGCGACGAATTTGTTTATCTGCCGAGAAATTAGTTTATCAAATTTACTGCATAAATTTTTTGTACCGATTAAATAGTTTTCCGATTCGCGATTTAATGCGTCGAGCCGCAAAAATCTGCGATTCTCGAAAATACGCACCGTGAATGTCTCGTTTCCAAAATTTTAATTTTAAGCTGAATCCGTTTTGTATACATGTGCAACATATGTTATGATGTGGGAAACGCTGGCTCTCCGTCAATACGTGTTTGAAACGTTTTGTTTTGAAATAATATTGATCTCGTCAATATTCTTTTCAGTCGGTGGAAACCCATTTTTAATGTACTTTAGAGACCTCAGCAGAATTATGCGATATGCGGTGGAATCCGTCAGGTTGGATAAAACCATTCTCTTTGGCAAGGACGAGTGATTTCTATTTATGTTTATTGTCATTCGTCGTTTAATCATTTGCAAACACGCATTTTCTATTTGCTTTCCCATTTGTAACAGTTTGTTGTACCCGTGTTTGATTTATTGCAGTTGCAGGCGCTGCGAAGGGAACATTTTCCTCGTTTCATTTTCCGAAGGAATTTTCAGTGGTAAATGTTAGGAATTCGCATCGAATGAGTTTCGCGTTTTCGGTAGCTTATGCCGTCGGCTTTTTTCACTTTTTCCTTTCCTTACCCTTTTTCCTGCTGAGTCCCAATGAGCGGGAGAGTAGGAAAAAGCATTTTCCACTCGAATCTCGTCAGTCGTTTTCACGTTGACGAATCCGCTGGAAAAGAAAGGGGCTTCGAAACTTTGTCCTGCGGTTGAATTAGAACTTAAGATGCTTTCTCCTCCCGGAAATGTTAACTTCTGTAATATTCATATGTATATATATATATATATATATACTCCACCTCGAATCGGGCAAAAACAGTTCCAATTTATCCAGTCCCGAATTATACTCCGGCACCGGCTTTTAATGGACTCTTGTTTTTCCCCTTGGTAAATTATCACCGAAGCTGTAATCTACATCGCGCTTTTACCCGCGATGGATGTCAAACGAAAAATTTATCCGGCATTTTTTGAATTTCGCTCTTATGCTCTCGCACGTCTTTCGCTCTCCATGAAATTTTGCGCAAAGTGTTCTAAGGCATTTTTGAAATTTAACGAAATTTTATCCAGCCAGGGATTTTCGGCAAAATTGCGGATGCCGAAGATGCGGGCAAGCCGATATTTTCGCGTAACAGGATTTTGAGCTGCTGAGCGAGTGCAGCCTCTAAACGGATCAATAAGCAGCGCATCCGTCAGCGCGAGTATCTTCACGGTGCTTCAGGAATGCGATTTTCATCCGAGGCGAATCGCCTCATCAGATAAGTTTGAAATTACGAAATTGCCACTTACACTTCAGCGTGTGGACGCGAGTTCAGTGCTGTTTTCCGTCTCATTTTGTTGCCCCGTTCGCTCTTAAAAAAGAAAATTTATTTCGCATTTTGATCTTAATTATTTCCCACCGATGTCTTTTTTTTTTTTTTTTTTTTAGACATTTTATTGCTAATTATTACGTATTTTGTGCGTGATTAAAAATAAATCACGTGTATAATGTCCGATAGATTTTGTTACATTCAAAAATGTATATATATATAATTATTCGTAAAATTGATTTTTGACGTATAAATATAAATAAATGCGAAGATTTATAGAAGCATTGAGCTCATGTTTAAACCTATTATTTCATAAAATTTTCAATAGCGCTTCATTCAAAAGCTTGGTATTATCTGATTAACTTCATTTCATTGTCTTGTGTCTCTCTCTTTGGAGGAAAATGTATTTTCACTTAATCTTCTTCCCTCCCACTCCTTTCACCTGATTTCATTTGGTAACTTTTCCAGAGCCGTAAATTTCATTAGCTTTAAACTTCATCTTCCATACACGAAGTAGTATTTACGTAGCAACCCGAATTCTAATCGTTACCTCGTTTACCTTCTCATTGTTATGACCGACAGGATTTTTCTTTTGCCGTCAACCTATCCGGTTTTTACAACTCTAATCCTCCCGAAAGAGCGAAACCTCAATTTGAAATTCTGACATCACTTTCGACAACCCAAAGCTTGCCCGAGATCAAATCTTTAGAATAAAAGTTTACGTTCGGGAAGATCTCCGTGTGTAACATTCAGGACGGGGATAACATTTTTGTTCTTTGCCTTTTTCTTCTTTCTTATTCTTTTTCCATTCGCCTCACGTAAAAAGGGGAAAAAGATGAAATCTGTTGCAAGCCGCACATAACCAAGATGTGGTCCAAGTCGAGAGATATCGAATTCGGAATTCGGGTATCGTTTCCGGCCGGGAAATGCGAGCGAGGGCGGGGCTTTCCGGTTCCGGCCGGAGTTTTGTTGAAATTAACGCGACGGACGTGAAATTGTCATTTTTTTTCGGTGGGCCAAAAATGGCAAAGGGAGAAAATGTCATCGCGGCGTTCGCACGCCGTGCCGTTGAGGTTGAGAAAATTTTGCTCGAAGCGCGAAGCGGTCTCTCGCCGTTATATCGAGCAACGTCGTCGGGGGGCCGGTAAGCGAACGGTGCAGAGCTCCTCCCGCCTTTCGCAACCGAAGAATGTGCGCAAATGCATGCGGAGAAGTTCGTTTGCGAAAGCGCATCGCCTTATTCGCTGACGATACTTGCGCTTCACGGTAGCTCGTTGCAGGCGAGGATCTTGCACGGTAAGAATGAGTAATCGTTTTCGATGCAAGTTCATGAAAATGATTTTCGATTTTGGAGCTTGCTCCCGTCGGAGATACGTCCGGCGTGCAGGCAGGAGGGTGCTTGATGCGAAATTTTACAACAAAATTTGTCAAATGGAATCAGTTAAGCTGGTTTGATCGATTAATTTGAGGTTCTTTTTGTGTGTGCGCGTTTATAAAATCATTTATAGGGCTCGTCAAAGGCGCAAAATTTGCAAAAGAGCGAGGGGAACTTCTTGTAAATACATGACAATATTTACGAGAAAAGACGTTATCGGTGGAACGGTGAAAGTCCTTTTTATATGTCTGCCGATTCAAAAGGTGATGTAAATTAAGAAAATTATATGTGTCGCATATGAATCTGCGAAAGTGGTCTTGTAAATGAAGTTTGTGATTATTCGCGTAATTCGGGTTCATTTTATGGATTAGCCCGAGAAACCGTATATAATGCTAAATGACGCTCTCGTCCATATTCGTTTTGCTGTAGCGGCTTAATTCTCAGTCAGTAATTTTTATTTATTATCTCAACAACTAAATATTTACAAAGACAGTTCTACCGAAGCATTACTAATAATAAATAAATAAAAAGTCGGCGATAAAAGTGGACGGGCAATAATGTTGAAACGTAAATTAAACTGAGATCAAAGGATTAAATTTTAATTTTGAAAAATTTCACTAGTTCAAAAGCAAGAGTTGATATTTTATCAAATTGCCAATTTAACAATACTTTTGCTTCAAATCAATTAGTTGAAATGATTTCAAACATTCGAAAGAATATTTACAAATAATGCATACTGACGGAATTGCGAATGAATCTTTGTGCTTTTTTTTTTTTTCTTTTTATTTTGCTGATTATTTTGCTGAAATGCACGTTACGGATTCGGAAGCTGAATTTTTGTCCATCACACGGTCAGATTTTTCCATTTCGCACGAGATACTCAAGACGTGAGTTATGTGAACTTAGCGTGGGATACAAATTACATTTTACTTGTTGAAAGTAATAAACCCGGGGAGAAATTCATTAAATTTCCAGGTAACTTTTCTCGTCGTGGCCCGCCGCAATCGGGGGATGAATTTCAATCGGATAAACATTCATTTCCGAACGATTTTCGCCGGAATCCGGGCAAACAGTTCCGGTTCCGCTGGAAACGAGATGTGGGAGCGAGGGTAAATTACGCGCGATTTTTTTTTTTTTTCCTCCGCCCTCGCCCCGCGGTCTCCCACGTCTTCCGCTCCTGCCACGAAGCAGAAATTGAAAAATCCGGGCGGAGGAATTTCCTCGGAGGAGGGAAAAAATAAAAAAGGAAAATCTCGTCGATTCTTTCGGGTCGGGCAACAAATCGGGAAATTTTCGCCATCAAATTAAAGCCGAACGATGAAAATTCGCTGGGGAGGAGGTGGCGGAAATCCAGATATTTTGCATAAATCTCGATGGGTAATGGCGGATCTTCCGGCGCACCGCCGCGAAATGGTCCTGCGGAAATGGAAGTTGACGGAGTGCGATCCCGGAATAAATGGTCAGATTCGAATATAAATCGCAACTTAGTCGGCTAATGTTTTCCTCGTGGAAATTAAAGTTGTTAGCATGCCTCGCGCCCGGGGAGTTACCTTTCCCTGGATATTCCTTTGGTAGTTTTTTATGCTCGAATTAATTATGCAAATGATTCGCTTTCCTTCGTGGATTTGCCGGGGTAAAGTGCAAGTGCCGCATTTCCGGGGGAAATCGGTTCCCGAACCGGAGCTCGGAACTCCTTTTAAAACTGGAAACCGCTGATTCGGAGTTTCGAAGCTTCCAGAAGGAAAGACCTGCCCAAATATTATTTCATGCTCGGTTTCGCGATGGTTTCCGCATTGGTAAAGCTCCCCGGTTTATTACGTGCGATTATGCTTCGTTAAATATTCCCGCTGTTCAGACGTCTTTCG
>JAOWBB010007176.1:0-11609 GCA_028565995.1 Ricinus marginatus
AATAAATCGTGCGCATTAATCTGATCATTTTGTTATTATTATTATTATTATTATTATTATTATTATTATTATTATTAAGGATGATGTTAGTTTGAGTTCTCAGATTGGATTCCCAAAGCAGAGTGCTGTCCAAAGGTCTGTTCCAGCAAGCGCAGTCGATCATTACCCGTAACTTGTTAAGCATTAATTAGTTCAGCAAGATTGTTAAGCATATAAATGTTCTGCTGGCTGGCGTATCACCTGATAGGCGACCTCTTCAAGCATGCTAAAGAGCACTTTTTGGGCACATCCAGGCATCTTACGAAGCTTTTTTATAATAAGTAGATTTAAGAGCTTGCAAATTTAGTTGAATCTGCGAACATTGTGAACGGCCTTCCTGAAAGCGGAATGAAACAAGAAAATCAGATGCGTCTCCATTTTCAAACATCGAACGTTAAGAATCGAACTTCGCGATCGCGTCACCCACACCGCGAACGACATTTTCTGCCAGTTGCCCGTTTCCTTTCGTTTACCGTCGCTTTCGCGTGGAAAATACTGTTTTCTCGAACAAATCGATGTCTCGAAGCAATCGAGATGACGTTCCCTTGATTCGGGGACTTCGGGAAGGATTTCGACGGGAATAATTCAGCAATTGGCTGCACCGTCACGCACAAATATTAGAAATTTAACCTTATTTGGATTAAACAGTTTTGACGGTAATCGGAACCCGAACCTGCGGTCGCCATGTACTTGGAGAAGTCTCTGGCCTTAGCTTAGCTCATTTGTTTTAAATTTTTCTCATTTTACTAAACTGCACCTTTCCAACCACGGAATGTTGCGCACAAGCGATTCGAAATTGATCGGAAAGAAAGAAAAGGCGGATCCATCGGGTTGGAGAATCATGGGCTTAATTCAACAATATGAAAAGAAAAAAAATCCATGTTTTAACATATTTTACTTCTTTCCTGTAAAAGAAACAAGGCGAGGAAAAGATATAAGCTTGAATAATGTATACAAAAATTTCTTATCCGAATGATTAAACGGGAAAAATGATCAGGCGCTGAATGTAAAATGATCGGTGCACCAGAATGCGTCGCACGGCCGACGAGAGCGAATATGTCCGCTGCATTTATAAGTTTTCTAGCCACGAAAATATCAACCTCATGGCTAATTTGCGGGGCAAAATGTTACTCACAAGGTCTGCTTTTTTCAATTTTGACAACGCTCATATCGAACTGTGAAAGTTCTCTCGTTTCGGCTGGACGTTACAATGTATAAACGAGCCCGACGACAGATTATTGCGCACTAAACTGCGATTTGTTAGGGGCAAAGACGGCCGCAATACGGTCTTCTGCAATGGCAAATTAACAAATGGTTTCATATTGCAGTTCCCACTTTTTTGAAAGATGAAAAGGAGTTTCAATTATATAAGATTTGCATGCTAAAAGCGAAGCGGGACGCAAGGATACGTTACCATCTGCTGCGGGATATTCCCTGCATTTTGATTTCGCTGTTGCTATGGTCGAATGCCGTGATCAATATGCATCTGAAAAGAGAAACGAATAAAATTCACAATCTAAAAATTTATTCTCTTTTAACGGGATCATCCTGGAACTGCCTCAAAGGTCCCTTTTGGAGTTTTTCTTCCTTCCTTCCGGCGATCAATTGACAATGAGGCCAAAGTTTTGATATTCCAATTTAAAATTTTAAATTTATATTCGGCGTTCGAACTGCTGCCCAGTTGGCTCGATCCGGATGCTCTTCCCAAAGGTGTTTGATCGGATTTGATCATTTCCGACCAGTGGGATTGGATGATTTCCGGGGGTTCGATTTGGTCCGCCGGAAATGAGGAATGCACTTTCAGTCGAATTTTTTTATTACATTGACCGGGGAAAAGAGAGCCTTCTCGTGCTTTTCCTCCGTCTCAACTTTACGGTAATTCGAAATGCTGCAGCATTAATGCCGACTGCTGAGCAGAGGATAATCCTGCCGCCGCAGCAAAGCGGAGCCCGCTTCTTCTTAAGCAGCGTCCGAGGGCACATTTCTTTATGGGCGTTATGAAAAATTATAAGCGGAAGTTTCTATGAATGAGAAAGTTCCGTTAGTTTGCAGTGATCTACGAATAAAAGTGAATCACTGATGGTTTTTGATCAATGATGAAGATGGTCGCCGTGGGGGTTCATAGGGAATTCGTGGGGTGTTCGTGGGTGAACCTAGGGGGTGATGTTTATGGACTTGTTATTATTAGATTTTGGCAGTTTCCGGTATTGATGGAATTGAATTAGTGCTATGTCAAGGATCCAGTCCGCGTGATTCCGGATGTTGCTCAGATTAGACTTGCTAAGCAACGAACTTGCTTAACAAGGGAGTTTTGCTTGTGGCTTTCTGTTAATGTTATGGAAACACCCACAACTTCGGTGAAATGGTTCGCTCTAGCATTCCAGTGAATTCGGTGAATTTAATGATATCGAATTGAGATATTCGGCGGAAGAACGTTGGACATCCACCATTCAGGGAAAACTATAAGACCTGACAGAAAACCTTTCAAAGTGTTATTCTGCGCTTAAAAATCGCTTTTAAGAGAGATTTAAGACCATTCCATAAACAAAAAACGAGGAAACGTTTCAACTGGAAATTTTCTCATTGCTTTGAACAACTGTTGTAGCCCTGGGGAAGCATTCTCGAATATAATGCACGATATTATTATGTAAGATTGCATTATTATATAGCATATAAAATTAAAAGCCCCTTTTTTCAAAGTGACACTAACCTAAACAATGTTGCACACGTCTCATTGGCTTGGCTTTATCTATTAAAGGCATTCTAATTTAGAGTCTGAGAAACGAGGCCAGCATTTATGGCGTTTGTGCAAGAAACATTTTCAAGGAGCGATAAGGAGCTGGAAGAAAGGAAATTCTGGAGAAAATCGACCAAAAAATTTAAAAACAAATTCTTACAAACTGGAAATGGCACAGAGGAAGGGATATTTCCGGAGAAGCTGAGGGATGGACATTTTTGAAATTTTTTCATCGGCAAATGCGTATTTGGGTGTGAAGGATTTTATAAATGCGTATCTCAGAAGGTAAAGTTTAAAAAGAAAACGACATTAAAATAAAGTCATTTATAATTGAAAAAAAAAGAGTATCTATACTGATAAACCTGAGAAAGTACATGTGCCTAAAGGTATCAATCTGTTCGTATGAGAAATCTTTGCAAGGCGAAAAAATAGTTGAAATTAAAGTTTGCTTTTATCCTCGCGTAGAGGATTATTCTTCCTTAAAATCAAAAAATACATTCAAACTTGTTCAAAAGTATGATTGATTAATATTAAACAAACGGATTTAATGGATTACCCTGATAAATGTTAAGATCAAATTCGATGTTCTGATTCAGAAGGCGAGCTTTAATTTCGAATCTGTTCTCGGTTTAATGAAAAAATTCTGAGGGATTGAAGTTGGATTAAAATTGAGTTTGTCTTCGCTAAAGGAAAAAATCCTCGGGAAAAAAGTTCGAGAAAGGCACCGAGGAAACAAGAGGAAAAACGAACAAGGAGATTTCTGCAGTGACTAGTGTAAAACAGAGTAAATAACATTTTTTTCCCTTCTGCAGACGTTTTCTCATTGGCCTACCCCGAGGGGTTAATGCATTTTTTCTATGCGACAAAGATTGGAGGAAAAGATTCTCTGCAACAGCAGAAAATCGACCCAATGTTTTCCGCAGCATCGAAACTCTGATACGGTTTCGATTATTTTCCTTTACTTGGCTGGGAGTTGTGGTCACCAGTTTACTGCCAGTCCGAGCGATCTTTCGTTAACTCTGCGATACATGCCAAGGATGCGGAAATGGGTTTTTCAACTTACACCGACCGGCAAGCAAGCGGGATAATTCGTTCTAAGCTATCTCGGTCGCTCAGGTTAGATTAGATGTGGGCGACGAATGCGTTCATGAGATATCGACTATCCACGTGGATCGGAAACAAAAAAATTTTCAATTTTCCAAGCCTTTTGAAGCTTTATATAAAATCTCGAAATCCAGCTCGAATCACAAAAGGAACTACAAAAGAAATCTTGAAAAAAGGAATTTGAACGATTTTCCGAAACTTTCGGGCGCTTTACCAGCACGGTCTTTTCTTGGCCAGGAAACGGATATTGAAGGTGCGGCCTTCGCCGAGAAATCTTCCAAATTTTCATTTTTCGGCCACAAAAAGCCAAAAAGTAATCTTCTTAATGGATCCGAGACGGCAATATGATGGCCGTGTCACTGCATGAGACACAGAAAAGAAAGAAACGAAAACCCCGAAATATTTTCCCGAATATTCAACGTCGTGTTTCAAAACATCTTTTCCCGAGATTCTTTGACATTAAACCGAGAAACTTGTTGCATAAATCCCTGAATAATTTTTAGAAAATGCAATTAATTTTTTACGAGCTTCAAATATTTGGATAATTCTTAATTTAATGGAGATTGCCCGGATTTAAGTAAAGAAAAAGTTAAGGTGATGAATTACGCTCTTAAAGTACGTCTTTTCTCCCGAAAGATCCCGACTATTAATAAAAGAAAAGAATACACTTCATCTTGTATAACAGAAACGTTGGCTTATGTGAAAGCATGAAAATCTTATGCGCTTTAATGAGATATTTAATCCTGTTTCTGATAAAGGAAAGTTGGGAATTATGGGAGAAAGAACAGGAAGATGTTTCTCATTTCTCAATTGGAAATTCTAATCCTTTGGAAGGCACCTCGGGGAAAATGGGAAAAGGATGTAATTTTTAGCGGATGAAAAAGGAGCTTGCGAGAAAGGGAAAAAAACCGATGCGAGATCCTCGAAACCGGAAAATTTAAAAAGGCAAGAAAAGAGAAAAATATGCGTCGGTATAAAAGCGAGATGAAAAATGAGCGGGAACGGAAAATTGCGAAATTGCTGCTGTCAACCTGACGGAGCGTAAAGATTCGTCCGGGGAAATACAGAAAATTTTATCAGTTTCTTTCGCATCGAAAAAACACAGACGAAGCCAATTAAATTTCCATCGTAATAACAAGTTTCCCCGATCAGATTTTAGAAACGAGGTTATGGTGTTTGCTTTTTCGTTAGGAAATTCGATTTGATGGAACTCCTCTGTTTGCCCGCAAACGCAGCAGATCATTTTTCTCTCGGATGAAGAAAAGGAAAGAACATTCATTGTGATGTTCCACTTCTTTTAACTGTGTATGTACACGAAAGACTTCTCGGGACGGGTAATTCAACGATACCGCAATGAATGACGGGTATGACAATGAATGATGGTTGCAATGAATTACTGCCTCTCTTGAACCTCATTAAGTAAAAATGAGGTTCGCAGACAATACATCTTTATATTTGAATGTGTAACAAAGAATCGTTCTGGCAATGAATGCGATAAGGCAAAGAATGATTGCAGGAGAATCAACGGATTTTGGATGTTTGCTGTTACAGTTTCACAGTAAGAGAATAATCATTAAAAAAAAAGAATTATGAAAGAGTTTTGAAAGGAACAAAGAGATTTAAAACTACCGGTTAAAAGAGACTTAATATCGGTCGGTTTCATTCGTAATTAACATAATTGGAAGTTCCAATTAGTTTTGAACAAAGGAGTTCATGCAGCGTTGTTGGGAAACAAGTGAGATATGCAAATTTCTTGAAGAACATCGTTCACTGAATTACCATTTGCCTAATTAACTTAATTATTAACGATGTTCCTGATGGGACATTCTAAAATAGGAGAATTTTAATGACATGGAATCCATTTTCCCATCATCGTGAGAAACGTCAAACGGGCACGATAGGAAATTGAAGAGTGGAATTTAAGGCAAAATAATATTTATGACGAACTTTATCGGAACAGAAAAAGGGCTCTACATGCGGCAAAAAAACGCCGGTGGTTCATACCTGCCAGTTAAACTTCACCCACTTTTGCGACGCTGTCATGCCTTTTAATTGTAATTATTAAAACGAGACCTCAAACGTTGATCAAACAACTTGCATTTGAGTTTGATGCGTCTGAAACACAAAAAAAGAGCTTCTAAAGCAAATGAAAAAGTTCGAAATTGAAAATCCCGGGTTTTGATCTTCAATCGAATTACGTGAAACGAGTTTCTTAAATAAAATTTCTGGTATACGCTTCGGTCATAACTTGATCCTTCCGAAAATTAATCTCGTTACATTCCACCAGCTTTGTCGTAACACCTCCCACAATTTTCGGTATAAACCAATCCACACCAGTGCTTTTATCGAGCTCGATACTTTACATAACTTAAGTCTTGGAAAATATCAACCCCACAGACGTCGCATAGTTGATGGAAATTAGCCATTGAGACATATTCATTAATGTAAAACGTGGAGGCAATTATTTTGGCTGTGAACATGTAGCATCTAACAATTATGTAGGCTGTGAACATTTTTACGTCAGAATTGTACTATATGTTTTCATCAATTCATTCTTGGGGGAAAATTGATAATTCCCTATATTTATTTTTTATTCTCCGTCGAAGGTAGGTATTTAATGGAAAAGCGTTAAAAAATTTTCCACACAAAAGTTTCCAATTTAAATTTTCGGATAGTTCGAAATTAAATAAAAATTAACATATGACATTATCTTCTTTTTCACACAAGTACTTCGAAATAAAGAAAAAAGAGCCTGAGGAAAATTTCAGGCTTAAAAAAGAAGCGGTAGATGGAAAAGCTTGTGCGTATATATATACATATATATATGTATATACATCACTCCTTCATTTCAATTTGCTGGCTTTTTTTTGAGTTTATTGCTTTTTTAAAGTTAGGACAGAGAAAAAAAGAAAAATTTATTACTTATGTAATATGAAGCTTCTGACGTGATACTTTTTGATAAAATTATGAAGTGCAAGAATCAAACAGCGCTCGGAAGCAACGAAAACTTAAATAAAATTTTTTATTTTTTCCTTTTAATTATCATTTCAAATTCTAAAGCTTCCATATATATGTCGCGCGTGCATCGACAATAGAAAGTTGCTGCACAATATAGATTAAAAACATATCAATCAGTTTAGTATACTAGGTCCTTTCCTTTGCGGACCCGCATCAGTCGAATCAAATTTTTTCAAATGTAACTCATTTGCATATTTCCCCGTTTAAAGGACACAAATATTACTGCAGAACGATGCCTTATCTCGGAACATTCACAACGTATAAGAACGGATGCTGATGGTTTTCGTATAAACGAGACGACGGGATGTCGATTTTTCACTCACTGCGGAAATGATCCCCAAAAAATAGATTTGTCGACATCATACAAAGGCAGATTAACATCCAAAGCACAAAAAGCTTTCGGAATTTAATGTAGGAACATGCAACTTTCGATATTGCATCCGAATATTCTATCGCGGCTCTTGACGAAAGGTAAATTGAACAATAAACACTGATGAAAACGCTCGAAAGTCGGCGCAAGAACAATCGTTTTCCATATCACAAATTGAAATTTTCCCCGCTTCCCGAATATTCCACAACAGGAAAAGTTCCCTCCTGCGTCCGAAAAAGCCCGATTATCAAGCGTGCAGCAATGGGAAGATTTTGATTTTTCGCCTCCGTCCAAAAGCTCAAACGGAAAGTCTTCGAACCGCAGAAATTGAATTTCTTTTACCACGTGGATAATCGAAAAAATAAGCAAAAGCCGTCGCTTGAAAGAATTCCTCAATGCGAAAATTGTTTGCTTAAAGCAAATCCCCTTGATGGAAAACTTATTTATTTTAATAGCAGAAAAATATTTTATTGCAATTGTTTTCCTTTTGTTTCATTAATCGAGAGGTCAGGGAAAAAAATTAAGCCAGGGGAAATTGAAAATGTTAAAAAGCGCTTTTCCCGAGCACGAGCTTTGCTTTTTTCGTTCAAAAGGGAAAAAAGTAAAAGCGAACGAATCTCTTGAAAACGGATTGAAACACTCACTCTTAATTTCATTTTTTTTCCATTACTGACGTTTAATGTACTTTTTTTCGTGGAATGAGAAGACGGAAATAAAATGTCTAACAGGAAAAAAATTCGTAAATCATTCCAAGTGCATTAAAGTTTTTGGGCTCGGGACCAGGAAATTTCCAGATAAATTCCCCGGGAAACTTGAAGCTTTGCCAGGAGCAAAAATCAATACCGCGACTCCAATTCCCTCCCACTCCAACAGCGATTTCTCTCTTTATTATACGAAGCAGGATGCATCGTTAGTCAAAGTGTCGTTGTTGGCAAACAAGCAAAAAAATTTTTCCTTCATTATAAACTGCTTTACCTTTTTTTTTCCTGCCCTGCGTAATGTAATTTTAAAAAATCGCTTTACTTTCACACCTAAGAAATTATTATTTATGAAGGGAGGTCTCTTACTTGAGACTTCTCCATAGATTAGAAATCATATAGAGAAGAGAACGTCTTCTTCATAGAGAGATTCTATTATTTACAATAGAAACCTTTTATCACAGAGAGTTCTCTTTTCTCGCAAGTAGAGATCTCCCTAAAACGCTATCTCTATAAGGAGAAATCATATTATTATGATATTATAATATATATATATAAATAAATGTATATAGCATATATATATAACATTATATATATCTATATAAATGTAAAAGCTTCCTGATCCAAAAGGTTAATTTAATTGCATGATTCAATTACACGATACTTATGGATACTTTAAGAAGCAGCTTCTCTTTTCAAGCCGAAACCGAAAATATCCGGGGGGCAAGATCCAGTTAAAATTTCGTTTCCTTTCTGGAGAAAGATTGTGATGGAAACTTCGAGAAAAAAACTCGCACGGGATAATATCTGCTCAAATTGGTTTCATGTTAACTAAGTTATCGAGCAAAATTTGATTTTGATACGAAACGGAAGTGGCCGAAAATGGGGAAGAAAAATTTAATCCCCCTATTTTGAACATTAATATAAGACGTGGAAGTGCGTTTTCTCGTCTTTCATCCCTCTTGTTTATGCTGAAAACATTTTACAGGTTTTGAGTCTCGATATCGAAAGTTATGGCCACGGAGACTTAACAGTCGAAGGCTCATTAACTAATATTCAATGATCGATGTACATGTCCCACATCCTCTTTGGATGGGGATACACGGAATACATTTCCTCAGCGAGCAGGAGCAAAGTAAAGGTACAATCTCCCTTCCCAGTATCAAGAGTCAACGTGTCAACCTTCGAAAAGCAGGTTCTTTGTTTTACGTTAACGCTGAAATAATGGCACGGAAAGAAAATTAAAAAAGCCCATATATATATATATATATATATTTTTTCTACTGGTAAATAAATATTTGATGTACGTTGTGTATTTGTAAGAGAAAAGGCCTTTTTGGGAGATAGATGTGAGTTACATTGCCGAAGCCAGTTTAGTAAATAAAGAGTCTTTATTTGCTTTGAAAATGGTGTTAACACAACAACGGAAGGTCGAAAGGAACAATGGGCGACGTCGAAAAGGAGGCAATCGTTTCAAAAGTCAAAATTCTAAAAGAATCCGTCGATGGGAAAATACGCGTAAGACAATGTCGTCGTAGGACAAAAATTTTCGCCGTGGAAAGGACAGAAACCAGCAACGGACTCACTCATTAGAATGTTTTTCTGAGAGTTTCATACCTGACAGACATTGTTCGAATCTCAGATTTAATTCGCTTCTAACGTTCTTTTTTTCGCCAAAAAAAAAAATCTCTGTCAAAAACGGCGAGCCAGAGCAAGCCGGAAAGGCACATTAACGATTGGGATTCCTTCAAGAGCGAATCCAGGGCGAGGTAAAAGAGTTTCCCGGCGTCAGTATTGCCTCGACGGCGATCGTTAAGGAATTTGTGGAAGACGTCGAATTGCGCGGCTTTTGTGTGTGTACACCACCGTCACTTGATTGAAGGAAGATATCTAATTGACTTAATTATTCGAAATGAATATAAAATAGTTAATCTTAAAGATAAAATAAATGATATAATGAAAGGAACTCTATAATTCCTATTGATGATTTTATCAATGATAAAATCTTTTGAATAAAAACCCCTCCCTCCTCCCGGAGGGATTCCCGAGTGACCGGTGCTTCCGGTGCCCCGTACCAACGACCGCTTTGCCCCAATTTCATTTTCATCCGGACAAACAGCATTTCTCATTATTATTTACGGTATCCGGACATGGAGATATCATGGATTTCCCGCAGTGGAAGGAGCCGAATAGGCATTAAAAATGAGGTTCAGGTAAATATTTTTTCTGTTGTGCTTTTTATCGTGAGAATGTTGAACGCGAAAATACCCTCATTTTGGGGAGAATTTTATGCTGCTTAACATGGTATTTGGACTCGATCGTTTGTTATTGAAATAAAGAAGAGAATTAGAAAAAATTTTCGCTATGCTTGACTTTCGGGCTCTATTATCGAATCTCTCGAGTTTAATGCTTTGTAAATAATCCAAGTCTCACGGCTGAAATCTCATTGTATACGTGGTTTAAAAAATACGTCGACACCTTCGCCGTACTTTGGATGAAAATAATTTGATATCGCCCAATTCATTTTTGATTCTTGTCTCTGGCGCGAATGTTAAAAATCCATCCAAAACCACGATAAGCCCCGTGGATTGTGATGTGGAAACCACTTTGCTCTGTTGTGGGACAAAGCCGTGGGTTCTAAACAGGTCCGCCGGATTCTTCGGGAAAAATAAAAATGTCTTACGTGGAACAACCTTCCTGATATCTTTTGCATTTCCAGACGGGGCTCTTACCTTTGTTCGATAACCCTATCGTGCTTTTAAAATTTTGCTTGCCGGACATAACGTCTTGTTTCTTATCGCGAAGCGTGCGAACCTTAAGAGTAAAAAAAGCCGATTTCCAAACTTTTCAATCTTTTTCATCGTTTCAACCTTTCTGCATCGCCTTCATGCCTCTCCAATTATCGAGAAATGATTCTTCCCCTTGTGGGTGCACACCTTCCATTTTCCGCCGCAAATCTAAGATCTTATTGCTTACGCTCGTAATTTTCTATAAATCTGGAGTTTTGCTCCTCTCCGAGCTTACTTAAAATTCGATTCGGGCACCTTTCCTTCTCTATTTCTTTTACTATTTTCGGGCGGGCCTTTAAACTAATTCTGTCGCCCGATCAATTTTGTTTCTCTCGGAACCATCGAAAATCTTATTCCCGACCAACCTTCCTCTAAGTTCGGAAAAGTTCACGGATCCCCATTGTCTGTTTTCTTCGTAAAATTATCCGGGTGGACCGTTCCAAATTTAAATTTTTCATCCTTAGTCCACCATTTTCATCATCGGGGTAGGATTCGGCCTCCTATCCTGGTGTATTAGCACATTCCCAGTAGCTGACTATAAATGACGTTCACACTGTTAATAGACTAAGTGCCTTTTTCAAACTTAGTTATGAATATCTTCTTTTTAAAGATCATTCAAATCAGAGAAGATTTCTAAAACAGTTCACTTCATTCGCAATGCTGAAAAAATACGACTCCTAAAACCAATTTTACTTTAATAAGTAATGCCGTCATCGCATGACACGTTACTTCTCATTTACGATATTTTCGCAGACTCATTCCCATCGTTTGGGTTAAGGATCGCAAAGTGTTTCCGATTTTCCTGTAGAAAATGAGTCACTTTTTTAGTATAAAACTCAATTCGAAGTGATCTG
>JAOWBB010007177.1:0-11609 GCA_028565995.1 Ricinus marginatus
TAATCACGTGCTTGCTTTCTGGAATGCCCAAATTGTTGCTTTGTATTTTGGTGTTATTTGTGCTCTTGCGAGTGTATGTTGAATCCCGGCAGAATTCACTGTTAAGATCATATAAAATATTTTTAAAAAATAAAAAAAATTACTAAATTTTTAAACTTTTTTCAGGTTTCAAAAAAGGTTTTCCGAGTTGCCAACATTTTTAAGAAAATATAATGCCGGGACGGTGTATGCAAGAATTTTAACTATGTTTTGCGAAGTATTCAAGACGAAAACGAGTACAGAAGAAATTATTGAAATAATGAATATGTTAATTAATCAAAATTTATTTTTGATCAGCAAGAAAGGTCGCTGGTATGTTATTTTGGCTCGTGCCTACGAGGAAATGCGGAAATTGGAAGAGGCGATAAGTGTGCTGTTGAGAGCGTTGAAAGATGAAAATATTAACGAGGTGGAAAAGTTAACATTGCAGCTTAAGGGTTTGTCCATATTAAATAGAAAAAAGAAATTGAATGTTATATCGGATGTGACGGCAGAATTAAGGAAACTTTGCACAAACGATATTAAAAAACCAGTAAAAGTTGAAATAAACGCAAGAGCTTTAGGAGGCAACGTACCTGGTTTCAAAAGCATTTACGTTCAAGAATCTAAAAACGGCAAAATATATTCGACTGTAGAAGAACAAGCCATTAGTTATTATAAAAGCAATGGATATGTTGAAGGTGAAATTAAAGTTATTGATCATAAATATTTTAAAAATTATATTACGTAAATGTTAAGTATTCGCTTCCACAGACACTTTGTCTTTACTCGATCGACGAAAAAAGTAGCAAAAACATTTTTTCTGAATTTTAATTGCAGAAATTTAATCTATTGTTAAAGAAATAAAATTACTTGTCAGTTTTTAAAATGTAAAAATATTCCGTTTCTTTAATGTATTAATTAGAAAATATGTAAACAGCATCGCTAATATCTAAATTGTAATTTAAATTACATCAATTATTAAGAATTATACTTATTTCAAAATCAAATTTATATCGAAACAATATATTACTATATAAATATATAATAATATATTGTGTAATTATGTTACATATTAAAGTGAATATTCTTATCGTTTATGTGGTACAAAATTGACCAAACCGTCGATATATATAACTTGACATAAATAATATTTCATGCTGAATTCCAGATTTGTAACTATATCAATTTTCATAATATAACATGAAATATTTCATTTGCAGGTATTCATGCTGAAGGTTTTATAGTGCAAACCATATATTTTTTGCTATTTTTTGATATAATATACGGAGTTTCACCTCCTGGTGTATTTCAAAGTCCATATCAGGACGCTCCTTTGGATTTTATGTCATCGAGTTTCTACCTTAACAGGAAGGAAATCATTGATGTACGTTTAAAAGAGATGAGAAATTGGACTGTCGAGCACATCGGGGAAATAATTAGAAGCATTTATGAGAATTACTATGGTGTATGCTGTGTCGTTGACTGGAAAGAAAATTTTACACCCGAATTATTTATAGTTAAGTAATGTAATAATTCATTGAATTAGATGATACAATAAAGCAGTAACAAGAAAGTTTTTTCACAAAGCTCTGAAAAAAAGTAATATGAAATTAATTAGTTATGGAATTTCTTGAGTATGATAAGAATATAACTTTTGAGGTTGCTTTGAGTAAAAAAATTAACTTAATCGAAATTTTCTTAAATTGTTGGTTTGAATAATATCATAGATGAATATCTTCCAGTAAATACAACTGTTTTTTAGATCTTGTCAGCGACCTCGTGATTTAGTCAGTCAAAATGGTTAAAGAATTGAATGATCACACATAGTAAATTATATTATTTTTATTTTTTTAATTTATTTTAATTTTAGATGTACATTCCAATTCATGATGGCGAATCAACCAATCGAGTAACCAGTATGAATGAATCGTCATTTTTGACGATCCTAAACCTTTTTTCCCATGTTTGATGAAGTCTTTTAACAATTAAATTTGAATTTCTTTGCCTAAGGAAAAACTTCCGATGTGATAAAAGATACATAGTTTAGTTGTAAAACCGATTTAAGATTTTGCTATTTTAGGATGTAATAAAATGCATTGGCGTTCCGGCGTTGACTTCGATATGTACACGACTCGTGCATAACTTTCGAGGAGTTAGGGCCGGCTTTCCCGATCTAACGGTTTGGAATACTGCAACAGGAAAATGTAAATTTATCGAGGTGAAAAGTCCCAAGGATAAACTGAGTCCCGCCCAAACAATTTGGTTGGACTTCCTTATGAAAATCGGTATTGATTGCGAAGTGTGCAATATCAAAAGTAAGTTCTCAATTTTGTAAATTCTAATTTTCGATTTTAATCAAATCAAGATGCATTAACCATCAACATAAAAATTACTTGTAAGGAAAATATTTTTCCTATTTACTGAAATTTAAACAGAATAAAGTAATCTATACTTCACCATGATTAAGGAAATTTAAGAAATTTTTGGTTGCACAAAAAAAAGGGATAAAGTCGCAAAATATCGTGAGAAGGCAGTGATAAAGAACGATCGACTTTTTTAAGATATGGCGTGAGAGTGTGCCTCACAGAAAATGGGTATAAGTTATTGCGCATGGGAAAATATTATAAAAGAAATAATTTTATGATTTGATACTTCTAGAAATAGAAATATTTAACAAAAATTTTTAAATAAACAAAAATTCCTATTCTTATATTTTCTAAAGTAAGATAATTGCTTCAGGTTTGTGTTTATATTTTTTTTTAGCTCTCACGTGAAAAATTATTTCAATAAATAAACTTATGGGCTAAAGAATTGTGGATTTCATTTCCCATCCCAGTGCATGTCGCGAATCGAGCCGGTTCTTAACCCATATCTTACGATTTGAACATAGATCAAACTGTATTTGGTTGAATGCTTGAATTGATTGCTGAAAGTTAAAATATTTAACTTTCATTTATCTTGTTACTGTTTCTTTTTTCAGATGTCGCTTGTAAAAGATTTTGCTTGGATTAGGAATTAAGGTGAAATGATTTTGAGCTAGATTTTTATGCATATTTTCGAAAAAGAGTGTAGAAGAGGAGAATATGCTCAGGAAATAGGCGCATAATGGTGAAAAATTGCTCCAAATGGAATAATCTCCTATACAACAAGAGACTTTTCAATTATTTTGTTCCCAAAAAATAATAGTGGCCATGAATTCAACTAATAGACTGACTTTCGAGAAAAAATTCTATTCTTGAAGTATTATTTTTTGATTTTTACATTTTATTATTGTAATTGTATTATTCTAATATGTAATTAAAATTTGTAATATATGATAACGCATATAAATGTTTTAAATATATTTTTTTTGAAGAATTAACAGTGGGTAACAATCAAGTTATACTTACTAAAGAAAATTTTAACAATATACATGTAATCAAATTCAAATATACTAAACAAGTACATGTAATACAATTAAAATATTTTAAGATTAATTTAAATATAAGAGAAAAAAAGAAAGATAAATTAGGAATTTTATAATTAATTTTTACATTTCGATTAATATTATTAATAGTTTCAGAAAATTCATTAATAGCATTTAATGAACATAGTAATACTTTAAACCTTAATATTGAAACAGGTCGTCCTCGGAAAAGTTGACTCGTAAGTTAAATATATTAAAGAATTAAAATAAAATTATTAATATTACATAAAACATAAATAAATATTAATGATATAGGGGCAAATTTTTTTAAGATATACATTTTTTATTTCATAGAATATATTAATTTTTTATTAATTAACTACGATCGGTTTAGCATTTCTATGATAAGATAAAAAGTAGGTGTTAATGAGTCCAATTTAAAAAATCCAATTTAAATTTTTTTTTTATACTTTTATGTTTGTAATCTGATTTTTTTCAGTCTGTCATGAATTATTTCGGCTAAGTCATTAATTTTATCTTCACTGTTAGGTTGCAACACGGTTTTAGGCACCTCAAACGAAATAAATAATCTGTTCACGATTAGGTGCTTACCATTTTCATCCCAGTAATGTTTATATAATTTTTCGTCTGTTAAACCGTAACTTTTTGTTAAATATTCCCTAACGCACTTCAACATGAGTGACCCGGAAAATTTTTCAACATAAACGCTTTTTTCATTTTTATCAGTTGGAATATTTGCCGGAATTTTCAAATCGGAGAGCATTAGATCGATTTCGTTCACGATATGAATTATTTCTTCGATGTACTTGTAGCTGAATGATGCAAGGTGATCGGCGAGATACAACTTCTCATTCAAAGTAGTGTTAGCTTCAGGTGTTAACTCTTTCATAACAGAATCTATCACAATACGCCTGGTAACCACATCTTCCTGATAGAGGAGATACAAATGGTTGCAGATTGCCTGATCCCTTTTTGACTTGCTTCTATAGCCCCGCACATTTTTCCGTTCCTTGCATTTCAAGTATAATCTCATCGAAACGATTATGCTTTTACCTACATAGCGGCAGCAATCGAATATATTTTTCTCTCTAATTTTCTTTAGCGTTTCTGTTCCCATTGCCGCTAGGGAAGGTACCGGATCGGCGCTCATAAGTAGGATAAAGGGAATCAGTCGAGATTCCGATATGGTTCCCGCTTCCAATACCTGTTTCAGAACCAAATATGACGTGTGACGTATTTGTACTCTTTCATCAACAGTATAATGCAAAATGTATTTGAGGTATTTTTCTACAAGATCTCTTTGTATTTCCACGTTTTCGTTGTCAATATGTTCGACGTTTCCTACTGATTGACTTTGATCTACATTTTTTAAGCTGCATAGGATGTTATAAAGAGCGGCTCTTATAAATAAAGCTGTTTTACCTTCTTTCAAATGTTGTTCGATTGTCTTTTGGACAATTTCGTTTTTCATAACTGATTTGTGTTCCATGCTTAAATGGCATAAACATTGAAGAGTTGTCACGCCGAAAGTTAAACTTTCAATAAAATTTTGGAAAATGTAATTGAAATTTATTTTTTCGCATTCATCGGGAAAATCGACATGGAGATAAATTGCGATGCAGAGTGCTCTGATTACAACTTTGATGTTGTTTGAATTTTGAGTTAACATGAATCCTTTAAGGATTTCAATATTTGGTAAGAACAATTTTTCCCATATATACACCTTGTCAAATTTTGAGAGATTTTTTATCAATCTTAACATGGACACAATCAGTCCAACTGTGTATTGTAATGATTCGTTAGAAGCCAACTTGTTTACTAAATCACTCTTCAATACTATAAAAGTCATGATATCCGGATTTATTATCTTTCGCAGAAGACAGTTCAATATTTCCGCTGTCAGAATCTCAATAGCATAATCGTCCGAATAATGTAAACGTCTTAAAGGCGTGGCTATGAGAAGGAGATCTGACGTGAAAGCTTCTGGGAGAACTGTTACGAACAGTGATATAATTCTCAGGCATTGCAATATTTTCTCATTTTTCTCCAGCTCTTTATAAACGAGTGCGATCAAATTTCGATATACTTCAACCTGAGTTTCAGACTGTGAAGAATTATCACTGATCAATGATACTACAGACGGTTTCAATTTCTCTTCAACAATGGGGCGCAGAAACTTAGAAGCGTTGACCATGTCCACTACATCAAGTAATGCGTCCAAATTTTCGGAGATATGTTGACCAAACCAGAGTGCCGAACAAAAATGTGTGACATGCTTTTGTATCGAAGGGTCTTCATTCTCAATTAGTTCGAGTACTTTGTAACAGAGGCGGGATTTAGATTTCATATCAGGTTTCCTAATAATTGCATTCAAAATCACATCTATAGAATTTTTTTTAACCATGGCAGATGCGTCTTTCAAGAATTTAAGAAGAACATGAATGAAGTCTTCGATTTCATCAGGGTGACACGTTAAATATTTATCTAGTATTAAACACATTTCCCTCTTCATTAAAGGATTGGAGAACAATACAGTTTCGGTAACGGCTTTTGATATAACAGGTTGGGAAAGAAGATCGACATCTAACTGCATAATGTTAAACAAACATGAAGTTGCATACAATTTGATTTTTTTACTTCTGTCGCAACAACAATAAACTACGTATTTTATCAAAACCGAATAATCTGCATAATTATATCTCATAGTTTCCAAATAATAAATAATTGCCTTTATTTCTTCTATTAAAAGATCGTTGAAGTTATTTTCTTTCCATTCGCTTTCATTCAATAAATTTATAAGTTTCTCCATTTTTAATGTTGAATCAGATTCATTTTTAATATTTTCGAACCACTGCATGCCCCAAAGAATTTTACAGAATCCTTTTTCTGACAAATTACAGTTTAGATAATAAATTAGTGATTTTTGTGCATATTCAGAAAAGGTGGAATTTCCCTTAGTTTTACTAAACTTTTGTTTCACATCATCTAACACTGCAATAAGATCTTTTTTGTCGCAAACCATTTTCAATATTATTTCAGTCATGTTCCTTAAAGCAATCATTTTTTTCGTTAAATTTGTTTCTGCGTCGTTTTTTAGTATTTCAGTTAAAGCCTTGGCGACATGATTCAAAAAGAATCTGGCCAAAGGCCATTCCGGTTCATTAGACAGCTGAACTAATTCCGTTATTATATTATTGAAAACTGTATAGTACGATTTGAAGCTTTCCAAATTATTACTGATTCTGTTAATAAAATTTGTTATTATACACCGAACAATTTTCGTCACATTTTCAAATGAGTCCTGAAGAAAATTCTGGTTTATTTCAATTTTCCTGATTTCGTTTGTTTCGTAAAAACCAAGGAAAGGCGCATTTTCCATTAACGCCATTATAAAAACCGTAAATACGCTTATTGATAAATTACCAGAAATTTTGTAGTTTTTCTCAAATTTATAACTTTCATTGACTTCAGTTAACGACTTCAGCATAAGATTTAAAATGAAAGCCCTTAATTCTTCACCTTTGTTATAAAAAGTTTTGATTATTTTTAAAGCAGATAATTGAACTTCAACTTCTCTCTGCTGCAAAATTGTGCGAATACACGCTTTTGTTAAATCAACAGTATTCAAAGATTTGAAATAGCGAATTTTCACTAATTTACTTATATAATCAAAATTTTGTACCAATAGATTATAAAGGTGTGAAATTTGTCTATCTTTCAATTTCTTAGTTTTTTGTAACTGAGTTCTCAATTCATGAAGCTTATCTATCTCCTTATTGAAGAAAAAAATTGTATCATCAACATGTTCGTTTACATCCATTGAGTTTATAATTTTTTCATCGCTTAATATTGAAAAATTAATTAAACATCCTTGAAAAATTAATTCAAAATCGTGGTTTTCAGATGCAATATCTTCTTCGCTTTTATGGCAATGATTAATAAAATTTCTTTTTAGAAATTTTATAATTATTTCAATCCCATTTAATACATATTTGCTTGAAGGTTGTTCATTTAAATTATGCATTTTCATTTGCTGAATGGCTTGGGAAATTTTGCGAAATAAGTCCAAAGTAATATTTTCATTCTCCAATTTTCTCATTAAGTCCTGAAAAATTTCTCCGCATTTTTCGGGATTTATTTTTTCCTCTGAAAAATCTTTCGGACAAACTTTTTTACTTAACCCACCATAGTCATGAAGTTCGTGCTTTCTCTTCTTTCCTGGTGTGTCATTCAGAACTTCCATTGCCTCTTAAAACAAAATATCTGAAAAATTTAAAATGTACGTTGATTTATAACGTATAGCTCGGAAATATTATTTATATTTTTGAAAATATCATATTTTCTTAAAATAAAATTTTATTTAACAAAAATTTGAAATTATAAAAATTTTACTTGCAAATAATTTACACAATTTATTAACAGCATTTTAAATATCAATCAGGTTCAGAAATATTTTTAGAGATTTTTCATAACTTGCTTTAGTTATAATTGTTAATATTGATAAATGTTTCTTTCAATGTTAAATATGATTTGAAAGCAAATAAGAGGTTAATGAAAAATAAAGATTTTTGATGAAGATAAATATAGATATAAAAGCTAAAATTTAGATATAAAAGAGGTTAATCTTTTGAGAAAATTAATTTATTTTAATGAAAGTATAAAGTCATTTCAGGTTTTATAATTGTTGTCCCTGCATATGAATTAAAAAAATTCAACCTAAATGTGACATTTGTATAAATTTTTTGAACTTGTCCTTAGAGTAACAGTAGTATTTCTCTTTAAATTTAAGCGAAAAGAATATTTTCTTACCTTTTTTTATAATTAAGAATATACATATGAATAACATATAACAATAAATCAGTTTTATAATTCTTAAATTAGATTTGTGATTTTTGAAGTAAAATATTGAAAGTTTAAATTTTTAGCAGTTGAACTAATAATAAAAGAAACTTTTAATTGATTTGAATAAACTTATGTCTCTTGCATGAATTTTGCTTTTTTATATCATCTAATATTTATCTAAAACTTGTTCTAACTTGATAAAGTTATTTTTGCGGGAAACGGATGTATTTAATAATAATAATTTATTTGTTTTGAATTTAAATAAAACCAGTAAAGATTTCGTTTTTTATTTTCGCATTATACAAAATTTTTTATTAGGAAATTATATGTATAAAGTATTATTGTGTTTAGATTACTAGAAAGAAATCATTAAAAACTTCAAAAGCAAAATTACCGTTTTTAATTCAAAATGGCTGAAACCGGAAAAGGAAATATTTGCTAAAGATTTTGATTTTAATCAAATTAAACCTTCCGGTTTAATTTTAAGAGTAAAATTTATCCTTAAATATCGAATTTAAAAAATCTGTAAGTTTCTTTTTCAGTTAAATTTATCATTGAACATATTAATCAAATATAATTTTTTAAATTGACCAGTGTTGTAGCATCCATGTTAGTGCATAATTGAAATCAAAATAAACGTCATATCCGTATTGTATGCATAATAAAACAAGTAAGTATAGTTGGTTTACAGAAAATAGCGCTAATTTAAATAATGTTACGATTTTATTGTTTGTGAATCAGCAGTATTCTGTAAAGGATATATGGAGTTTCCATATTAATTAAGTTGTGACCTATGAGTGATAAAATCTTAAAATATCAATACTTCTATCGAAATTTTGTCACCGCCATTTGTTGATCTCATGGCTTAACAATAAGGGTGAGGCTACAAATTTATTGTAATTCTTAGGAAATTGATAATCTCTGATTAACAGATATATAATATATTTTTTTACATTAATAATAATCTTCTTACTATAACAGATGTGCGTCATTCAGTTATCGGAATCAGAAATTTACGTTTCATATACAGTTTGTTTACAATTTTCATTCTTAAAAAAAATTAATCCAAACAAGATATAAATCGTAATTGCAACTCATATTCCTTTTTTTTGCAATTCTTTTTTTATAATCATTATTGATTAAATTGCTTTTAAAGTAAATGCTCAGCTGGAATAATAATTTTAATGAGACAAAATTTTTTTGGCATCTGCTGCACTTTATTTTTTAATGAAGCTATTCATGCATGAATGAATTTGTAGCACCATTCGATGATTATAAGAGGTTTCTAATGAGGTTTGGACAGAAAAATTTTTTTCACAGTTTTGAGGAATTTTATAAAAATTATTTTAAGCTCTCTGTATTTATGATATCAATTTTTTTAGTTTAAATGCTTAGTTTAAATATTTTTTTCACAATTATAATTGTTGAATTTTATTAATTTTAAAAAGCAGAATTAGGATATATAAAACTTACTTTAATTCATTTATTTATCAGCACAATTTATGAATTTCTTTAACATAAATAATTTATTGATATGCAAAAAGTATATTTTTCAAATTAGGCTATGTTATAGGTTTTTTCTTCAGCATTTATAAATAACAGTAGATATAATTTTGGGACCTGTGTTAATTTTTTCATATGCTTTTTTTCTTTTAATGTCAAGTTATAGTATCTAATTAATACTATTATATTATTATTTAAAATTTTGCATGTAAATAAGGTGATTATAATTTTTATAAATAGTTCATGTTGTAGGATTTGTTTTCTTAAATTTTTTTTATATTTTTAAATATTACTTTTAAAGGAAAAAATGTATATGTGAAGCTTTATAGCTATAGTTATATATGCAGAGGAATATTCAGCTTTGTTTATACTTTTTCTTTCATCATTATAACTTATTATTAGGATAATTGGAAAAGCATAAAATATACATGATGATAAGAAAGATGGGTCCTAAAAACTTTGCCATTCAAATTATTTTCATTCCTACCTCATAAATATATTTATTGTCTTTGAAATTCACTTGGATTTTCATGAAATTACCTTCTTGATGCTTATACTGTTAGAAAATTACTTTCTAAATATGAATTTGTTTGGTCCAGTCCACATATTTAAAACAAAATTAATTTTTGTGGAATACATGGAACACTGCATCTTTATGTTTATTTATTCAGTGAGTGGATTTGATGTATAAAATGTTTTTTGAATATATATTAGTCCCCATTTTTTTGTTCTTTCAAATACATAATTAATTGGATCAAATAATTCTTTATTTTGAAAAGGAGTGGGGTTTGAGATAATTTTTAATACACTTTATAAAATTATATTTTATTAGTTTCTATTAATACTTTACGAGGGTTAAGAATATTTCTTTTCTTCACCTGAAGCAGCAAAATATAGGGTTTAAATGTTAATATATGAATTAAGTAAAAAAAAAAAAATGAATGATATGACATAATTGACACCTAAAAATTCACACTTTTCCATTTTTCTTAGTTTTCCGCAGCTTTTTTTTGATTAGAATATTATTCATTTGTTAGAATCTTCTTTTGCCACTTACCTTGCTCTGTTACCTTTTTTTCAAATTCAATCTTCATTACAGTGGTAAATTCTTTGTGTGCTTCTTTTTCCTTAATCACAGTAGTGAAGACCAGTTTAGCTCTAAAATCATTATTAATGTTTTATTTTAATCATATCATTATCAATAAATCATTTAATGTTTATATTTTAATGCTTAGCTGATTTTCTCCTTTTCGTTTTCTGCTCCGATGCAGATGTAAAACTATGCGTAGTAAATATTGGTTTCATATTAATTTAGATGGAGGTATTATTTGTAAAATTTTTCTGGTCTAAAGCAGAAATCATCGTTACATGTTTATTTTCTTTAAGTCTTGATACGAATTTTTTCATAATAAGAGTATGCCAGTGATATACAGTTTCGTATTAGTTTTTTTATTATATTAACTATTGAAGAAAATATGTAGTTATAAAGAAAGGATCGGATCATAGGTCATCTTAGATTTGAGGAAACCTCCTGAAAAGATTTGGGTATTTTTTCATTATAAAGGGAAGATGTGGGGAAAAAACATTTAATTTGTTTAGTTCTTTAAAAGTTGTCATCGTCAAAAGTCATTAACTAATAAATATGTTTACTGATATGTATATTGCCATATTTATATAGTACGGTATGATTATATTTTTTTTAGTTATTGATGTACACCTTATTTTATATTGCAAGAGTTATTTTCGAGATAAAGTGTTGTTTTTGATAGCAATACCGAGTTTTTTTTTTTTTTTTTTTTTTTTTTTTTTTTAGTGT
>JAOWBB010007178.1:0-11608 GCA_028565995.1 Ricinus marginatus
GCTCCTCTGTCCCGTCTGCGCGGCTCCCGAAAATTATGTGGCGGATGGACTTAACCGAAAAATCTCCAACAGAAACGGCCGTGTCGTCTACTACATGCTCTCAGCATCAGTTCAAATCCAAAATTCCATCGAAATTCCTGAACGCACTTCCACCACCACTTAGTCCACAACCATAGATCTTGAGGGTAAACGCTGACAAAGCCCCCTTCTCCAAGAATTTGACGCTGCGGACAAAGTAAAATCCGAAACACGGAGGCAGCGGACCAACATCTTGAAGGCATTTGTCCACTTGTGACAAACTGCAAGGACACGCCTTATTCAAACAAATGGAAAGGAACGCGGTAGGTGGACAATTACAAACGCCAAAATGAATTATCTATTTTAATTTATGTACAATATTATTCATCAGCGATGAGAAATCTATAAAATCTTAAAAGCTAGAAAATGGTTTCACTTTGTTCGTTTGTAAAAAAAAAAAAAAAAAAAAAAAAAAAAATCATTTGACGTTTCGTTGACAAATTGCATTTTCCGCTTTTACCACCAAGCTCCGCTTGTCGTAAATCATCGTTAAGGTCTAAAAAGGAAGCAAGCAAAGGTTTTTGCGCTGAAACTTCATTTTTTCGGTCGCGCTATCAGATTATTCTGCATAATGAATGAAAATCTAAAGTTATCTTTAAGAGAATCTAAATTTTCTGAAATGGACAAAATCTACCGAAGAAATAACGCATCGGAACCGAGTGAAAAAAAAAAAAAAAACAATTTCGCTTTATAAGGTCGAAAAGATGCCAAAATCGATAAAATTATTTATTTGCATATATAATTGTGGTTAAATTAAAATTTACTTCTTTGATCTTTCTTCTCATTTTTGATTTAATCACGCTGTAAAATAATAGTTCACTACTGATTATTGTTAATCCAGAAAAAATTTTTATGAAACGAAATTTTTTATTATATATATATATATATAATTTAAATACATTGATAACTGTCATAAATATAATAAGAAAAATAAAAATATTTATATATGATCCAATCGTTTTGTAATGAATTTTTATAATTGTAATCTTATCACTTGCAGTTATTATAAGGTAATAACTTTTTATAAAAGAAAAGTCGCGGATACATCTAACTAATGAACATGAAACGTGTGTAAAAAAAAAAAAAAAAAAAAAAAAAAAAACATTAAAAATCTGAAAATGGCAAGCGGTAAATAAGAATGGAAAAGTTTTATTTGATGAAATATTGCTGAAAATTGGAATTGCCCCAAAAGATTGGATGAGCGCACAATCGATTCTTAAGGTGAAAAGACACAATTCACAGATTTGGAAGTTGACGCGAGAGTGCAGAGCAGAAATTGATTTTAGAACATGGAAAAAGTTATGTTAAAAATATTATTAAGATTTTACAAAAACAATGAAAACTCCGGGAAACGTAACAACAAACTGAAGATGCAAAAGATGCCAACGTATAAATTCAAAGGCAGGCGTAAAAAAAATAAATAAATATTGCCGTAAAAAATAACTCACATGACACTCGTCTCCGCATCGCTTTTTCGTCAAAAGCGGCAGGATAAATGAACAAAACTGAAATTAATATTGTGTCATCGTGAGAAAAACGTAAAAGTTTAGTAGTGGATCAGCGCAAAATCCTTGTTTTATTTACCAGTTAAAGCAATACGAGCCATAATACATTTTTAAAAAAAAAAAGGATGTTTACATTATGTATTCCGCGGAGATGGAACAATTCCAGCAAGTGCTTTTGGTCCATTCCAACCTTCGAAGAAAAAAAAAAGCCTTTTCTCATATTTTCACAACAGAAATCGTTAATATGTGCATACTAATGCAGAAAACTGAAGTGTTAACGTTTTAAAATGAAAAACGGTAATGCTGTCGAAACAGTTTTCCGATACATTGACTGGAATTTTCGGCTAAATAATCTTCCGTAAAAAAAAAAAAAAAAAAAAAAATTCTTTATGCGCCGCGTTTTACGCCATTCAACAAAATTTTTTTTGAGCATTTTCCCCTGCATTCAATCTGCAATTTCAATTCCACAATGCAAACTGCTCCGAAAAAAGATTCACTTAAGTAAAGGGAAGCTCTGTCTGAGATTATAAATAACGCTGAAAGGTTGTCGGTGCATTCAATTTAACATCCTGAAATCGCACCTATAAAGGGATGAAATAAAATTGAATAATAAAATTTTATAAATCCATATAAATTAAGAAAAGATTTATTGTTAAAGAGTCGTAACCATTTTGTGAGTAAGCGAAAAGGGATTTTTCTCTTTTTAAAAATGTAAGAAATTGTGACAAAAAAAAAAACTGCAAGGGACTATTTATATGGAACCCAGGACTTGTTAAAATAAATGTCAAGTGATAAAATTAAGGTAGCAGATCATTTTAAATTACACTGATTCACCAAATAAATTGTTTTTATGATGGGCAGGCAAAATTTCTATTAAAAAAAAAAATATTTAAGACGCAGAATTTAACAATGTGGAAAAAAAAAACAATAGTAGTTACATTGAAACAGAGTTTATGAAAGATGAACCTTTATAAAAATTAAAAATAAATTTAGCTTAAATACTGCGTGAAAATATTTCTATCCATGACCACAATTTACAATTTAAAGTGAACTTTGTCAGAAAATTGTTAGTTAAGCTTTACCAAAAAAAAAAAAAAAAAAAAAAAAAAAAATTGTTCCGACCTTTTCAACGTACGCTAGAAATGAGATTATATAAGATACATATGTTGTATACATACACGAATACGTATGTATGTATATATTTATGGAATTTTCAAGACGAGAGGTTGTTACCTCAAGAGGATTGAGCCGAATCAGCAGAAAGGGATCCAGAATCTCATTTTCGAAGCAGTCCCTTCCATACCTCGGGGAGAGCGATTCAGCAAGAGAGCGAACTAGGTAGGCATTAAAGAAAATTAGCAAATAATCTAGATCTATAATATTTTCTGGATGTTTTGCCACAACAAAAATTAATAACTGTAAAAGTAAAAGAAATAAAAAAAAAACTTTTTTCCAACGTTTACTAATTTTTATCAGTCTTAAAGCATTAATAGATCGATCGAAAATCAATGGAAAATACTAAAAAAAAAAGGAGCGGGAACGAAAAATCCCCCGTTCTGAGAGGGATGTGCCATTTAATTTTTCCTCTACTAATGGCAGCTTTTTACCAATAAAAAATTTTTTTTTTTTTTTTTTTTTTTTTTTTTTTTAATCTGCTCCAATTAAAAGCCCGCCCCGATTCGAAAGCTCAACTGGTAATTACCGAGTCCAAAAGTAAATATTTGCAGTTAAAATGCAAAACCGCAAGTAAAATATTTAAATAATTCAGGCAGTTTTTAATGAGTTTTCCGATAAGTGCTCCTGCTCCGTGCAACTTATATGCAGCAGTGGCTCGCGTCGAAGAGGAACAGCGAGTGGCTCCGTGCTTAAATGCGGTGACGGGTCGCCTGCCGACTTAATCCGCGGGAGGCTTGTAACCGAGATTTTTCCTCTGCAGAAAGAGATGGATTTCCCTGAAGTTCGGGCGATCGGACTCGTTCCTCTGCCAGCACTCGCACATCAGGTCGTAGATTTCCTTCGGGCAATTCTTCGGCTGATGAAGAAGCAGCTGAAATTTTACAAGGAAAAGTTTTTTTTTTCTCTCCTTTAAAACTGCACTCGGGGTTCTTTTCGCATGGTCGGATTGCTCTCTCTCTCTCTCTCTCTCTCTCTCTCGAACGAGACCGACAGCGGGCGTCCAGCCTCGGAGTTTTTCCGGAGCGTCCGGTGGGAATCAGGGACTTGGAATGTCGAGGAATTCAATCGAAGAGGACCGATCAACTTGGGAAGGAAAGGCTGGCGGCAGTCAAAATCCGAAACGTCCCGGGGCGGGTGAGGCAAGTTTACCAAAAAACAAAAAAAAAAAAAAAAACTTAAGCTGAGCTTCGACTCCAAGGGAATAACGAAGATAGCAAGATGTCTGGCGAGGTCGAAGATGACCGTATGCAGAGCATGTGATCGCAGCATCGCGAAGAGGTCACGGTGCGGTCCGAAGCTCCAGATCTTGCGCCTCCAGAGCTTCCAAACCACCCCGTGTATATTGTTTGTGTGAAAGCTTAAATTTTGCCAAGATGTTCATGCGTTCTAACGAGCAAAGTAATTATTCACAACTCTCGGCCCGAGTTGTAACGGAGCAACCCAGCAGCCTTTTAATAAGGGGAAATGAGATAAAAGCTTCTAATTACACAGAAGAAAATGTGTCAGTTAAATAACAAGATGAAGGACATCATTCGCAAATCTCCCGGTTAAGTCTGAAAAGCTCTTTCTTCGGCTAATTGCTCCAATTATCAAATGCAGATGAAAAAAAAAAAAAATCTCGTTAAAATAGCTTCTAATTTAAAATTCCCGCCAAAATTAACGTTTCCGTTGCAGGGAGGAAAAGAAAATTTTTTTTTTTTTCTTAATGTATTCGCTCGTTAAGTTATATTTCAGACTAATCCACTTTGCGAAGTTTAAAAGGATCTTCGTATGGCGGCGAAAAAAAAGGACGAGAGGGTGAGCGAAAGGGGGCGAGAGAGGGCAGGCGAGAGTCGTGGAAATAGAAAAGACTTATTCGACTTACGTGCTTTCCGTTATCCTGATAAAAATATTTCACGTTCTCTATGACTTTCTCGTCGCAGAGATCCTCGTACGGTTGCTCCCTTGCGAAGGTTAATATTTCCCATAGTGTGACTGCGAAGGACCAAACGTCACTCTTGGTCGTAAACTTCGAGAGGAGTATGCTTTCCCAGGACATCCATCGCACCGGCAGCAACGTTTCCCCGTCCACTTGGTAGTAGTCGGCAGAGTAGAGGTGTCTGCTCATTCCCAAATCAGTCACCTTTATGCTGTACTGGCTTCCCACGAGGCAGTTTCTGAAAGCAGGGAAGAGCAGAGGGTGAAGCGATTTGAGAGAAATTTTCCAGCGCTTTTCCGGAACGGGAATAAAAAGTTTCTTTTCGATCACCGGAAGACGGGGGATTAAATCATAGGCGCGAAAGTGGAAGAACGAAAGATTACCTTGCCTTGGGGATAGGAGAAATTTATTTAAAAAAAAAAAAAAAAAAAAAAAACTTCGACAAATTGCTGATGCAGCTCGCGACGGCAAAACCCGGCAGGATTTTCACTTACCTTGCTGCTAAATCTCTGTGTACGAAATTCAGCGATTCCAAATACTTCATCCCGGATGCGATTTGCGTAGCCATGTAAATAAGGCAACCGTAGCTGAAGACAAACACGAAAAGAGTTGTTAATCGCTTTCATGTGACCGAAATCTCGGAGCGATGACTGCCTGAAGTACGGAAGCACTCACCTGAGGGTTTTGGCGTTCGCGGGCAGTGGAGCGGTGGTGTCGGCAACGTGCTCCTGCAGGTACTGGTTCAGGTCGCCGTATTCCATGTACTCCACCGCCACGAAGATAGGTTCCGCATCGAAGCAGGCGCCCAGCACCCTGACGATATTGGGATCGTTAATTTTTGACAGAATCTTAACCTCGTGCCTGAAATCCTCTTTCGTGGACTCGGAGGACCCGGGTCGCAGCTCCTTCACCGCGACCAAATCACACTGAGTGTTGTACAAATGTTTGCATTTGCCTAACATTTTGCACAGTTTCACCTAAAAAGAGGCGGCGTTCCTTTCAGACTGCACTCTCTACCGAACATTTTCCTGGATTTTCCGCATCCTTTTCTCGCCGCTTACCTCACCGAACTGACCGTAGCCCAAATGTTCCAGGACTCTCAGTTGCTCGTATCGTATTACAGGCACCGAGACGTCTTCTTCGCATCCTTCGTCTTCGGTTTCCGTTACGGGGAACTCCGAATCCGTGTTATTGTCCGAGAGCAGGCGAGACAAAGAAAGAGTGTTGTACACTGGAGAGCAGTTCGCGCGGCGAATGGAATCCTTCGAAGACGGGGTCTCGTTAGCCGAATTGTTAAGGGCAGTCTGTAAAAGCGATATAAACACAAATCTATCGATGTTTTAATGCAAAATCTAAGCGCAATTTTAATGCAAAGACAATCGATAATAAATTAAGGTACGAACCTTACATATTTCGGTGGCGGCGTAGAACTTTTCGCTCGGAGGTGGCACAGAGGGCGGCTTTGGGAAGAAATTATGAAGCGACGGTAGGGCCCTGGCTGGAGTCATGGGAGGCGCCGAAAAAGGCGGCGGCGGGGTCTCGCTTATCTGCGGCACGGCGTAATCATCGTTCCTTCCCACAATGTCCGGAATATCTGCGAATGCAAATACAACAAATCTGAAACCGAAAAACGGAAGCAGAAGTCGTTTCCCACAGTGAAACATTTTTGGAGGAAAACGCTCGGGGATTAAGAAGTCCACCAAACCAGTGCAGAAATACCAACATTTCCTATCGTGCCTGTTGTCACCGACTTCCCTTTTTAGTTTTCCATCCACTTCCCGTGTTGCAATTAACGCTATCAAGTTTCCGATTACAACTAAGCAAATTCTGTTTTCCATGCCCCTCCACTTGACTATCGTATGCTTCCCAATGAGGTTTTTAAAGTATAATTTTAGGGTCTGAAATGAGATACGGTACGCGAACTCTCTCAACCGTAAGCGATATCTCTTCTTTCAACTATCTCTACAGTTTTTACTGTACAAGCAAATTGTAAAGTCTCTCGTGTCCCTTCTCGAAGAAATATCTTTCTGCTACCGCCGGTAATAGTAGATTTATTTACTCGAACGAAAAAGATTAGCGGCCTAATATATTCCACTCCCGCATCCGACTACTCTGGAATCAGTTATCTAACTTACCTTACCATATATGTGAACAAATTTAAAAAGTTCGGCATCCGAATTCAGCTAATTCTGCGACTGAATGTAAATTACTTTCGCGAGAATACACCACAAGCGTACCTGAATAATTCGGTTGCCTCGGCGAAGAATTCTCCAAATGACTCTTGAGCGGTTCCAGAGGCTTTCTGCCTGAAAACATGTTTACGTTGAACGGCTCGTGATATATGGCTGCCTTGTCTTCCGGCTCGTCTACGGAAACCTGCCCATATACGTGTCCGTTAGCGTTCACGTTCACCCTCATCTGAAAATCCTATCGGTGAAGGATTGGGAGGATAAAAGGAAAAAGGAAAAAGAGCAAAAACGAAAAGAAAAGAAAAAGGAAAAAAAAAAAAAAAAAGAAAACTAAAATAAACAAGAAAAGGCGAAAAAATGGTCGAAAACTTTTATTGTCCGTCAATTAATGCAAATAAGATCGGAGAATTGGAAAAATTTGGGTCTGCGAAAGCGAAGAAGAAAATGTTCTTGTGGAGTCAAACGTCGCGCATCAAGGAGCGTTCGCGATGGTTAATGAGGCCGAGAACGGAAATATGGTTCGCAACCCGTTCCGTATTCGAAAACAAAACTTTCGATGCTTATGTGAAACAGGACAGAATAAAAGGAAGCCGTCGGGGAAAGCGGAACTTAAAATGAGCGGAAAAATCAGATACATGAAAGGGAGTAAGGACCGAAATTCAAACGGCACGTTAACCGGGATATTTAGTTGAAAGAACGAAAACGAGAGGAAAAAGTTTTAATACATTCCCGTGTTCCGGCACTTGCCCCACAGAGATGCAGGCCCAACATCTACAGAAATCGACTGAATGGGCAAGTCCGTCAAATATTCAGACCGGGGCAAAAGTTTGTTTTTTCGACCTTTACATCGAGCAAACTACAGAGATTAGCCAAGAGAAAGAAATGTTCCTTTTCCCTTGTTTTCTTCCTTTTTCCTCCCTTTTATTTTTTTTTTTTTTACTTTTTTTTTCAAAGGAATTTTCCTTTTTCCCCGGTGCAGTTATTTGACTTTTTTCTTTTTGTGCCACAAAGTTGGATTCGAGACGTCCTCGAATTCATAACTCTTTTTCTTTCTTCGCGTGTCAGACCGCAAGGCAGCGCAGCCGAAAGGCGGCATCAGCTGCGACGGACACATTGCTGGGGAATAAAGAAAATATAATTCCGTACCGGGCGACGATGTCAAAAGAGAAGCAATAAGTCACGGACATGTGTCGACATCGTTTTAATTAAGAATACGTAAAATTTTCCTCCAGATTCTACCCCGGGCGAGGAAAGTTGAAAAGGTTCGACGACGGAAGGAGAGAAAGGAGAAGAAAAGCCAACCTTCATGTTGATGGTGACGCCCTTTTGCCCCGGGCGGGAAGTGACAAAGCCTCCGGGTATGACCGTGCTGGACGTTCCGCCGAGCGCGCTCCGCAGCCTCCGGTGTCGCACAACGATGAACATGATCGCCGCCATCAGGACCAATATCACCGTGGACAATATCCCGATGACCAGGCCGATGTACTGCTTCGGCTCCGACGACTCGTTGAAACTGGACGACGGAGGCGCTGCGAAAGTGCGAGGCTCGATTAAAACTTCGAAAATTTTCAATCGAAATTTCCCACCTCCGGAAGCGGGTTAAGCCGAATTTTTCATCGCGATGAGCGCTCATTTAAAAAGTGACACTTCGCCACCCTGGGATCTTAATTTAAAATGGAGCGATCACGGAGGCTTCTCGCATCCCCCTTCATCCACACGCGAATTATTTTTCACGAGGTTCCGCAAGGCATTTAAGCATCTCGTCCGCTACGGTTCTTACCTAAGTGCTGCCTGCGATCATCCCGACTAGGAGTTGTCTGAACTTCATCCCTTTGAAGAGGATATTCCTTGCTGAAGCCGTGATCCTCCATCGGGAGGATAACTCTGTTGTCAATTTCTTCATCGGTGAAATTGCCATTAACTATCACTGCAAAGAAACGATAATTAGACGTTTCGGCATCCGATCGCGTCCCGTCTGCAACAACAGGTCGATTCGCTGAGCATCCGGAAATGCGGATGCACCCCGGAACAAGATCTGAAAGTGACAAATTCGAGAACGATAATGAAATACGGGAGATTGATTGCTGCAATTTTAAATGGGACGGGAACCGGCGGCGGAAGACATTTTTCGAGGATGGGGCGGTAGGTGCGAGAGAACGAAGAAAATGAAGTACCGAATGAAATTCGTCATCAGTTACGAAAGCAGCGACTTGACAGGGCAGAAAGCAGAAGATAAGAAGACTTTCAACGTTATTAATACCTGTCTGCGTGAGATATTAAGTCTCGCATTGTAATGGCCCGACTTTGTACTCGGAAAATTGCTCGATATAACAATTAATAATAAAAGTGAAATTTCCGTCTGGGGGATGTAACTTTTGGGAGAGGAGACGGGTCCGACGGATCCCTAAAAAGCGGCTAATATAATTAATAAACGACTCCGTTCTCGGTGCCAAAGGAAAATCTCGGGGAAATCGTTTAACGGGGGCCCTCGCAGCTCTGCAGTCATCAAAGGAATCTCATAATCCTCGCTTCAATAAAAACTTGGTTTCGGGGAGGAGCGGAAGACCGAGGGGGCCCTCTCTTTGGATTATTAATTTTCAATGTTCTAAAATCAGAAACTTATTCTCTCTTACTTTACCCGCGTCTGAATGATTTGTCTTTCGTCGGTGCCGTAAAACTCCTTCGGATTGCTGACCGGGTGCAAACAAAAACCGAAGATATTTATGTCTGCTTCCCCGTCTAGCTTCCTCGGCTCTTCCACTTCGTCCAGTGCGGACGTGTTTTTTGCCTCTTTTTCGAACGTCCACCGGAGAAGGGGAAAATTCTGTTCCCCGGATTCGGGATCTTGCCTCCGATTATATTTGCCGTTGGGTAACCGATGTAAACTCAACCAATTTTTTCCTTGTTTCCTTGCGTCTATTAAATACACGACCGGTTTATCGTTCGGCATCATCGATGAACAAAACTAATTGCAATAAAGGATCGACATTATTCCCGGCATGTGTATTCAACTTAACTTTCCCGAGGTACCAATACCGGAACATTTTCCGAAAGGTCAAAAACGCATGTAATCTAACTTTACAAAATCTAATCTAAATCATCGGAACATAACTTTAATGCAAACTTCTAGGATTACGGGTTCGGAGACTTGACTGGCCACGATTTTAGATTGAACGTGGGATCATATCAAGAGAGAATTACGTTCCTTGGGGTTTTGAAATGTGCTGCTTTTTGCGGCTGCAGCAAGGTATCGCAACGTATTGAAATCGCCACATATTCTAATTGAAAATCCTAATGGGTTGGAATAAATTTCGCAAAAGCGACAATTCACGTCTTCGAATAAAACCATTTTACATTGCACGGTGGGTAAAGCTCGTATCACCGTGTTAATACAACAGCAGTAAATGTTGATGAAATCGATTGTTGTACCATTTTCTCGCTCCGACGAAAAAGTTGCATTTAATCTGAAAAACCGTAAGCCATATTTCTCTCAATTTTTACAATATGATTCCGTCCTTAGTCTGTCATGTATCTCCTTTAGTTGTTTGAAGAACAATCATTCATGGGCTTAATATAAATTTTTCTATCCATGCGACGTTCATCCACAATTTTTATTGCTGCACATTACTGACATTGCTACTGCCGAAAAGTAAATTTTTATCCCTAAACCGTACCATCACCCCGTTATTCATAGTTTCATATGCGGTTTCTCTCGCTTCTTTTTCCCCCTTAGAACATTACATGTCCATTTATCCCGGCATTTTCCGTGTCGCGTTTCATTTTTCTGATATTTGCCACGGTCCGTTGCGGTGGGAGGATACAAAAATTAATTCCCGTTTCTCTTTTTCACATGGAAAACAAACAATAAGATAAATTTTGAGGCAATCCAAATGGATGCAGTGACACTCACCAGAATCAAAAGTAACTTCGCTCACCAAAATCCACCGATTAGCGAAGTAAAGCTCCAGTTTAACGAATCTGGCCAGCCGTTGATGGAGCTTAATGGTCACGTTCCGGGCGTGCTCCGTCAGCAAATCTGGACTCCGAGAATCGGACACAGGAATTGAGGAGAACTGCCTTCCGCCGATACTGAAGTACACCAAGGCACGGGAGAATACCTGAAGCAGAGATTTCAAAAGACCCCGGTGAAAAAAGGGGGAAATTGCCCCGGAAAAACTCAGCTTTCGATTTAGTGCCCCTTATAACGCCCGTTTCGAAAGCGTTTGCCTGGAATTAATGAACCATGAGAATTAGCATAGTCCTTTTATGTTCTCGTTTCGGCTGGAATTCCCCGGCTGGAATAAATAAATAAAAATATACGTTTTTTTTCTTCGGCATTAATCCGCGAGCATGAAACGGGCATTCCTCCTTTTCTACCGTCTGATAATCGCTTATCATGTTGGTGTTGATGTTAGTTACTCTCAGCTTGGTTCGCTGAATGAGCAGCGCTCGAACGAAATTCTTGACGGTATCGATCTCGGCAGGTCGAAACTTCCGTAAGCTGCCTCATTTTGGGCAATAATTTAAGTTCCAGCTCCAAACAAAGTGGACATACGTAGATCACCGCGCAGTTGTTAGCCGAATTCACGCACCCGAATAATGAATCCGTTTGTACGTGTAAAGAATTTTTTTTACCGTTCGCTTGCGAAATCCGTATCCGCGGCTAAAAACTATAAATATTCTACTTATGTACTGCAGTTGGCGTTGCCCATTTTCAAATGTTTTGGGGGGGGGGGGGGGGG
>JAOWBB010007179.1:0-11579 GCA_028565995.1 Ricinus marginatus
TTTAAATTTTGAGTTGCTGCACAAGATTCTCCTACTGTGTTAGATATTTTATATGTACCATAAAATTTTATTTTGTAAAAACAAATATTATAAAAAGATTTTTATTTGAATTTTTGATTTTCATTTGTGATATTCATTAATTTTTTTATTTATTTCAGGTGCAATTACAAAGGATATTAATTGCTCAGATAATGTTTCAGTCCAACTTTTAAGGGACAAAATCTATTTAGCAAAAGAATTAATTATATCTACTGAAAATAATTTTAAAATTTTAAATGAATTTGACATTCTGTCAAAAATTAAAGAGCAAAATTTACATAATATATTCAGCATTGGCACTAAGTTTGCATATCGCCATTATGGGAAATTGCTAACATTTAAAGTTATTGATATGAAATTAAATAATGAAAATATTGAAAATGCAGAATCAGAAACAAAGAGTAATCAAAAATTTTCTATCATCACTGATGAAACAACATTAAAAATTTTTAAACCTCTAGATGTTGAACCTCAGATATTTAAAAAAATTGAAATTGGTGGTTTAAATGAAATTGTGTGTGAATTAGAAGATATTGTGTCATTAGCTTTACATAATGAAGCACAATTACATGGTAAGTTGTTTGACAGAACTCTACTTTTAAAACTAACTATATAATTATGAAAGTTGTATAAAATGTGAAAGTTCTTATACATATATACAATATACATGAAAATATTAAAAATTCAAGTTGTAATTAAATTTTTAAAATTTCATTCATTTTTTGGATTCAAGTATTAAATATGTTTACTTTTTTTGTTTGTTGGGTGAATTCAAGGGAATTTTTTTTATTTTTTAGTTAAAATCATACTAGATCTTTCCATGATATGATAGTAAGTTCTGCTAAGAGTAAAAATTGTTTTAAAAGTTCTTAAATTTTTTTATTACAGGATTTTATAGTACAAGGGGAATTCTTATATTTGGACCAGGAGGTACTGGAAAAACTTCATTAGTAGAAGCAATTGCTCAAAAATTTAAAATAAATATTATAAGAATTGAAAGTTCCCAAATCTTCAGTAAATATTTAGGAGATGCTGAAAAACAATTGTTACAGTATTTTGAGATAGCCCAAAGACTATCACCGTCGATCATTTTAATTGATGATTTGGAAATTATTTGTCCGAAAATAAATTCCAGAAATGATCAGGAGAAAAGAGTAGTATCTACATTGTCAATGTTATTAGATAAATTGCACAACTCAGATAAATCAGTGTTAGTTTTTGCAACAACATCCAGAGTGAATGATGTTAATAGATCATTACGCAGACCTGGACGTTTTGAAAAAGAAATAGAAATATATGTGCCTAATGCAAATCAACGAAAAGAAATATTACAGGTCTGTTTAAAAAATGTAAACCATGATATGAAAGATTCAGATATAAAAGATATTTCAGATTTAACTCATGGATTTGTTGGTGCTGATATGGTATCCCTAATATCAAAAGCTGTTTTAAGAAATTATAAAAAAAAAAGTAAGACAGATTTAAAATCGAATGTTTCTTTGGCCGATTTTCTCTGGGCATTATCAAAGGTGAAACCTAGTGCTATGAGGGAAGTGTTAGTAGATATTCCCAATGTTAAGTGGTGTGATATAGGAGGACAAGATGAATTAATACTCAAACTAAAACAAGTTGTTGAATGGCCCTTGAAGTATGAAAATTCCTTTAAAAGATTGGGAATCGTTCCGCCCAGAGGGTTATTGATGTTTGGTCCTCCTGGTTGCTCCAAAACAATGATAGCAAAGGCTCTTGCTACTGAAAGTAAATTGAATTTTATATCAGTAAAAGTAAGTTTTTTTCACTCATTTATCGTTTTTATGATACAAATATTTTGGTTTTTTTGTTTTTGATTGATTTTTTGTAATTAATTACATGAACCACTTATTTTAGTAAATAAATAATTATTTGAACCGTAATTAAAAGAGTAAATTCAAACTAAAGTGAAATGTATCATAGAATTGAATTAATGAAAAATTATTTATTGGCATAAAAAATTATATTTTCGAATAAATTCGTCTCATGTCACCTAAAATATTTTCAATTTAGGGACCAGAATTGTTTAGCAAATGGGTTGGAGAATCAGAAAAAGCCGTCCGAGAAATTTTTCGTAGAGCAAGGCAAGTGGCACCTTCAATTATTTTCTTTGATGAATTAGACGCCATTGGGGGTGAAAGAAATCATTCTTCCGCAGGAGGAACTAGTGTTGAAGAAAGGGTTTTAGCACAGCTTTTAACCGAATTGGATGGAGTAGAACCTTTGGGAAATGTAACCATTGTAGGGGCAACAAATCGACTAGACAGAATTGATCCTGCTTTGCTTCGACCTGGTAGATTTGATCGAATAGTTTATGTGCCTCTTCCAGATGCCGAAACCAGACGGCAAATTTTTAAGATACAGTTTAAAAGGACCCCAGTAGGTTCAGATGTAAATTTGGAAGAGCTTGTGGAGAAAACTGAAGGGTATTCCGGAGCCGAAATAGTCGCACTTTGTCATGAAGCTGCAATGAAATCATTAGAAGAAAATTTTAATTCAATTTCAGTGTTAAGGAATCATTTTATAATTGCCTTAAAAATAATACGTCCGAGAACGCCTCAATCATTAATCAAAATATACGAAAAGTATATAAATTAATGAAAAATTTAGAATTTATTTACCATAGCAGATTCTGTAATGGAGTTAACCTTTTTCAGTAAAAAAGAATTATCCATTATAGAGCTCTTATTCACAATATGAACAGTTTTATTCAAAAAAATTTTTTTTAATTCAAAATCTTTTTTTATAAAAAATTCTTAATAGTTCAAAAAAGTCATTCTGAAATCGATATTAAGTTCTAGTTGAATAAAATAAGAAATAATGGATAATAAAGAATTTCATTTAAAGTTGCATTAAACTTAAGCTGCAGATTAAAACTAAACAGAACATTATTAAAGAAATATTGCTGTGCGTCATTTGTAATAGCAATGCAGGCTCATACAGGAATATAAATATCTTATTTATTTTAATTGTATTTCTAATACATAGATCCATGAATCTTTTAGGAAGGTGAATTATTTTTGAGAGACTAATTCCAAAAAGAAAATTTTTTAAATATTTTAGATAAATCTGTTAGTGAAAAGAGACTGAAAAAGAACGTAAGTTTACAAATAAATTTTTAATTAGTTCTCTTGAAAAATATTTTTATCTAGAAAAAAAGAATAGTTAAAATGTTTATCTTTTGCAATTTCTGATAAGTAATCAAAAATTTGAAAATTATGAAATATGTAAAAAGTTTATTCATATTATTATTTATATTAAATTTCATCTATCTAATTAACAAAAATCGCTCCTTTTCAAATGGACATTTTACTGTGTGGAAGAATTAGTACTTAAAAGAATTTCATATAAATTTTTTTTTGGGGGAGAGTGGAATAAATAAAAATTAACAAAGGAGATCTATTTTAAATCCTTTATATTTCTATTAATAAATTTTAATAAATAAAAAATTCGCTGTTTATAGATCTAGTATAGATCCAAGCTTTTATACGTTATTTTTATAATCCATGTTTCGCCTGACGATTTTCAGCGCAATTAGCAACATTCTTTGTATACTATATTTCCTAAAAAAAAAGTATTTTAAGAAATTTTTTACGCAAGATTTAACTCTAATTTTTTCTTTATAAGCTTCAAGTTGCATTATTTGTTTCCCAAATTTTATATTTAGTTTTAGTATTTCATTTCTAATTTATATGTGCAAAACTATTCATTTTAAACAAACAGAAATAAATATTCAAAGGAAAATAATATCAAAGGAATTTCCGGTTTCGATATTGTTTCGTTGACATCTGGAGAGTTGGAATAAAAGTAGGCCTATTTTGCCGTGGTCGCTCGAGAGAAGCTAGGTGAAATTTTAGCAGGTTTGAATTTTTTCATCTCTTTTTTGTCCAAACTTATATTATTTATTCAATTGATTAGTAGTTTCTTGGTAAATTTAATTATCTTGGTATGAAGATTATGCAAATTTTATTATTTAGGTGCATCTAGATTAAATTTCAATTGGTCATGAAAGTTCAATCGCCATCTTTTTTCTTTGTACCAAGCTATTACGATTTCAAGAAATATTTTGAAGTTTATCCATTGCAATCTAATGATTCAAATTCAGGGAATGCATTCATTTTCTTTCTAAATACTCAACAGCTTTATACAAAATATAATTATAGTATTTGGTAATCTTTTAAATGAATTTTGTTGGTTTTAGTAGTACCATATCAGCGTTCGGTTAATTTCGCGAAATTTCCATTAAAGATGAAGGCAACTATAACTAAATTTATTTGTCAACGTCTTTGCTTATGTTTTGACGCAATCACCATATTAAATCAATGCATTTGTAATACTTTTTTGCATCAATTTTGTTTAAAATGTAATTAAGGAAGTAACTTCACTTTTAAGCATTCTTAAATTGCTTGAGCATAGATGGAGAAATAAAATTTTACCTGGAAATATTTTATAATTTTACTTTGAATATTTTTAAATTTATCTATATTACCTAAATTTAAATATATATTTTTAATTGCATATTTTTTTTATTTTATTTTTTATACATATTGCTGAATAAATTACGTAGCTATTAACGGTGAAATCAGCAACTAATTATTTCTGAATAAAAACTTTAGTTATGAATTGCGATTATAAAGAGTGGATTTAGTGAATGTTTTTTTGACAAAAGGTTTGACTATAGCTATTAATTTATGATTTGGCATCTAAATGAACCTGTAATAACACTGCAAAAATAATCCGCCCACAAGTCTAGTTATTACATGTTAGAAAAAGATTCCCTTTCATATTTCTTGATCAGCTTCGAATGGTTTCTTTTTATTTTTCTTTTGACATGAAATTAAGATAACTGAATTTTTTCTTACTGACTTGATACAGTGAAACAAGAAATACATTATGAGGAACTGCAATTTGGAAAGTGATTAAGGTGATCTGAATTAAATCGAATTATTAAATAAGTTATTAAAGACTTGACTTTGTTATATTAAAGACAAGAATAGTGGTGTTCTTTATACAGCACTTTTTTTAAAAAAAACATTGTGAACTGTGCATTATTAGTAAAAACAGTTTATGTTTAATTGTGAATATAAAAAAGATTTATATCCCTTGGAAAGGTGAAAAAATTATTCAGCAAGATGATGACTGAAACACATATTACAAATCACATGATGTCTGGTCTGAATAATATTAATTCAGGAAAAGTGTAAGTATAACTGATTTTTTGCTATTCTCTGTTTAAATTAAATATTTTTATTCTGTTCCTATAATGTTCATAATAATCCATGCTGCATTTCTGAATATAAAATTTTTTTTGCTTCTATATTGTGTGAATGTATCAAGAAGCAATTGAAAATAAATTTTTTATTCCATGTTAAATTTAGAGATATTTATATTAATACTGTATTAGTATGTATAATTTTTTAATCACAAATTTCTGTTTTTGCTCTTTTTCCAAAAGTAGGATGTAGTTTAATTCAAGTATATTTATTGAGTTGTTTTGTTTTTATATGTTTTTAAATCCAAGCTTTAACTAATTGCAATATATTATATAAATCTATAGCATGTTAAAAAAAATAATTTTCTAAGATCCAAAATGATATGTTCTAGTAAAATTTTTACTTCAATCTGAAGACTAAAATAACTGAAGTAAATTTTTAGGAAGTATCAGTCTTAGGTCATGTATGAACTTGCTAAGAAACTTAAAATGAGTTACAAGGCATAACATAATCAAAAATAATTAGAATAAAGTCAAGAACCAATAAACCAGATATTTGCATGAATTTATATCATTAACTCTTAAAATTTGCATGTTATATTTATATTATATTTTATACATGCATTAACTTATTTTAAATATGTTGCATTATATAGAACATTTATGGCAATTTATATAATTCATATGATTTTACAATACAATTGAGTGACTGAAATTTGATTTAATTTTTTTGCAATATTTTTACATCTTTAAACTTGTTTTACAGCTGATGACCATTAAACCATTATTAATGAACATAAATTCTAAATACCCATTTACAGGAAAATAAAATTAGATAACTTCAAATACATTGAAATTATACAATAATTATTACAATTGTCTAGTACATAAAATATAACATTGTGTAAGCATAATTTTTTTTTTAATAATTAGGCCTTATTTTGCAAATCCAATATTGTAAAATTTTACATAATTTAGAAACTTATCTTGAAATATTAATCTTGATTGCTAAATTATTTCCTTTAAGTCTCTTATTTAAGAAAATAAATCAGCAAAATATAAAATGCTTGGGATTTGAGCTGCATTTTGAATGGAGTAATTGGATATTTAAATAAAATTTTTAGCCGTATTTTTTATTATTTATATGGACTTTAAATTAAAATTTTAATCTTAAGATCTCATAAATTATACAATAAAATACATGAAATAATTTTTAATATGGTTCAAATTTAAATAATTTCAAATAATTGTTCAATATTATTTGAAATTAATAAAAAATCAATTTAATGAATTTCAACAATTTATAAAGAGTCTACCATTTAAAATATAATCTCTTTTAAACACAATTTATACAGTTTAACATATGAAGGAGTTATAAGCTTATAAATTATTACGGAATTTTCTGGTGTTATTAATTGACTATTATTGTTTTTAATGGAAGAAAATTACCTATTTAATTTTTGGTTTTATTAATTTAGCTTTTTATTTGGTAACATCAAAGCTTTAACATTATTTTTCAAAATTTGGCAAATAATACAAATTTTTGAATTACTAATATTTTTAATTTTACTCATAGGGAGGTAGACAAACCAGATGAAGGATGGAAGTCTAAGTTGAAATTACCTCCTCCTGATAGAAGAATTAAGACTAGTGTAAGTATTTTACAAAAAATAATATACAACTTACATTTTCAATATAACAAAATATATATTTCACAATAATAATAAAAAATATCACTTTTTTATTCATTTGCATGGTTAAATTATCATCTTATTTCTTTTTTCTTTTGCAAGCACTTTTTTTCTTGCGTTTTCTTCAGTTAGTTTTTGTAAATGAAGCTGTGACAATTTTAAAAAAGTACAGTCTATTATTTTTTAAAGTTGTTTAATTAATTTTTAGAAATTGTTATTGTGCAATATTTTAAAATACAATATGATTAGCCTATAATTCTTTAATTAGACTATATTTATAATTGTATTATATACATATACATATTTATATTACTTGATTTTAATAATGATGTACAATATTGAAAAATATATCACAAAGTAAAATATATTCAATTGAGCTTGTATATAATCATTTATTATTATTTTTAAAGGATGTCACTGATACAAGGGGAAATGAGTTTGAAGAATTTTGCTTGAAGAGAGAATTATTAATGGGCATATTTGAGAAGGGTTGGGAAAAACCTTCTCCAATTCAGGAAGCAAGTATTCCTATTGCTTTATCTGGAAAAGATATACTCGCAAGAGCGAAAAATGGTACTGGGAAGACAGGAGCCTATACTATACCAATCCTTGAGTTGGTAGATCAAAAAAAGGGTGCAATACAAGGTGAAATAAATAATCAAAAAACTTTGCTGATTAATGTATGAAAGCATTGTGATGACATAATGTCAGATTCCCCCTCACTTAAGATTTATAAGTGATAAAGACATACTGAATGCAAAAAAAAATTTTTTTGAAAATTTAAATATTTAAAATTGGATCGTTTTTGAGATTAATATTCTCTTCAAATAATAAAGAAAATTTTTTTTTTTTTAAATTGTAGCCCTTGTAATTGTGCCAACTAGAGAATTGGCCCTTCAGACTAGTCAAATTTGTATTGAATTGGCAAAACATTTGGAAGTAAAAATTATGGTAACTACAGGAGGTACTAATTTAAGGGATGATATTTTACGAATTTATCAACAAGGTAAAAATATTGTGAAATGTAAATTTTTGATATAGTAATATTTCATTAATTCATTAATAATTGATTAGTTAAAATTTAAACTTGCACTTTGCTTTATATTTTGTTTCATCAAAAAAACAAAGAATTTATAAATTTTGTTTATTAAAAAATTACCAAGTGATGATAAACTTAGGACACCTAAAGATGTTTACTGATTAAAAATTGAAGTTCTGATAAATGAGAAAAATAAGCTAATTTCAAGCTAGTCTCAAGTTCATTTAATGAATTTCTTATAAATTTTTTTTAGTACAAGTCGTCATAGCAACACCTGGTCGAATACTTGATCTAATGGACAAAAAAGTTGCTAATATGGATGAATGTAAAATCCTAGTTTTGGATGAAGCTGATAAATTACTATCACAGGATTTTCAAGGAATGTTGGATCATGTTATATCACGTTTGCCTAAGGAACGGCAGATCCTATTATATTCTGCTACTTTTCCACTAACGGTTAAAAATTTCATGGTAAATATTAATTGATTTTTATATCTGTAATACAATAAAAATACATCTGAAACAGCAATAAATTAATTATATATTTATTAGTGTTTATTCTTTTCATATATTAATTAATTTTTTATTAGTTTTAAATAATAGAATATAGTTTCAGCTATGAATGAAACTAATTTTATTTAATATTTTCCTTGTTATTGCAGGAGAAGCATTTACATGATCCATATGAAATAAATTTAATGGAAGAATTGACGCTAAAAGGTGTTACGCAGTATTATGCGTTTGTTCAAGAAAGACAAAAGGTGCATTGTTTGAATACATTATTTTCAAAGCTTCAAATAAATCAGAGTATTATTTTCTGCAATTCAACGCAAAGAGTAGAATTATTAGCTAAAAAAATTACAGAGCTTGGATATTGTTGTTACTACATTCATGCAAAAATGGCTCAAGCTCATCGAAATAGAGTGTTCCATGATTTCAGAAGTGGACTTTGTCGAAATTTAGTTTGTTCTGGTAAATATTATTTAAATTTTACTACTTCCATGTGGCATCATTGAAATTGAATAAATTTAGTTTGAAATTGATATCTTTAATTGGATTTCTATTCATATATTACTTTTTATTTCATAAGTTATGTATTTTTTTAAATATTCTTCATATGAAAGAGATTAAATTTGAAATATAAAGGAAACAGTGATTGCTTTTCATCTCTTTTTAATGGTCTAAGTGTTTAATTATTATACTGATTTAGTCAAGAAAATGAAAAAAAATTGATGTAGAATTGAAATTCTTTTAGGTTAAGCTTTAGTTTATATGCTTATATCATATCATAGAATTTTAAAATATTTTTCTTTTAATCTTAATTAAAGGTTACTACTAATATGTTAATTTTTTGAAGTTTCTTTTGAAGAAAACTTGAATTCTGATGTAAGATTTTCAGGACCCCAAAATAATTAAAAATAAATAGAAATAAAAACATCGTAAATTTTTATATATTAGTGCTAAATGCAGACAATTTTTAACTTTTATAATGGTTTTTCAATATTGTTGGTCAATTTTTTTTCTTTAACAGCTTTAAAAACTCCTTTAATTTTCATCTAAAATTTTCATGCAAGGAGTTTTAATGTTTTCTTCGTTTACCTGTGATAAGTTATTAGATTGATTAATTTTTTGTTTAAAATAGTTGTGAGTATAATACTGTCTGCAGAAAAAGATTAAGAATATTCTCACTCTTAATAAACCTTGGTCTTATATTCATATTTTTATCTGTTCAAATCTACAAGAATATAAAGATTTACTAATATAATTTCAAAAGTTAATGTTTGGAAATTAAATACATACAATGTCAGTATTGTATTAAAATTGTTTGGTTCAGTCTTAGAATGTTTATTTTATTAATTTTTAAATGTTTAATATTCAAGAATAGGAAAATGTAATTATCGACTTTCTTAAATTATAGTATTTAATATTAAAACATGAAATGTTTTAAAGTGTATTAGATCTAATTGTTAATCTTTTTTTTGCCAACTTCATTAAATAAGTTTTAGTATGGGGAAGTTGATATAGGAATTTGATAAATAAGTTACCATTTGAAACGTTTGTTAATTTTTTATTTTATAATTTTCTTTATTTTTTTATTAATCATGAACAAAATATGTTGGTTATATAATTATGGTTATGTTTATATTAATGTAACCATTAATATAATGGTTATGGTTATATTAATATAATTGAAACAATGTTGATATTATATGAAGAAGCATTAAGAGCTTGAAAGTGAAATGAAAAAAATATTTTTGGATTTACTAATTATGTTTACACTAATTTCTTATACGTTTTAGATCTGTTTACAAGAGGTATAGATGTGCAGGCTGTAAATGTAGTTATCAATTTTGATTTTCCAAAAATGGCTGAGACCTATCTTCACAGGATCGGTAGATCAGGAAGATTTGGTCATCTTGGGATCGCCATTAATCTTATCACGTATGAGGATCGTCTTGCTCTCCATAGAATTGAACAAGAGCTGGGAACAGAAATTAAACCCATTCCGAAGGTAATAATTCTATTCATTAAGCATTTTTTATAAATGAATGTTCATATGGCCTGGGTAGTCGTTATCCTTTAAGTTTAGTCTATTTAAAATAAAAATAATTGCTGCTAAAAATTAAAATATTAAACCTTCGCAACTTAGAGAATAATTTTTAAAATGAAATTTTTTTTACATAACATTAGTTTATCTCTGAAAATTTTGCAGGTTATAGATCCTTCATTGTATGTGGCTAAATTGGAAGACACTCAGGCAATTGAAGAAGTCAACGTAAGTAAATAAATGTATAAACTGATAAAACGTTGAGATTAAAAAGTGGTTGGTGAGAGTGTAATGAAATTGTGAATATGAACCATGTGAAGTTTAAAGTACTTCGTTTATAAACCTAAAGAATGTAAAATAATTTTCATTTTCTTATCTCTCGTTCTCTTATATTGTGTACATAAGTTTATTGAGATGAATTTAAATTTAAAAAATTTTGAATTTCACTGGCACAAAGACTGATCATAATTAAAACTAATATTTACAACCGTGGTATTGCAGATAAAGAGATAACGATTTGAAATTTTCTTTTTTGAGATTGAATTTTTATTAATATAATTTTTTTCATTTTATGAATATTGAGTTTAATTGTAAACTTTCTTATCTTAAATTGTTGTTGTCCATGATCTAAATAATTTTTTACTGTTCAGCATATTTAAAATAATGGTTAAACAATATCAAAAACATAAATATAAGTAACCAGCGGAGAATATAAGAAAAAGAGAAAGAGAGAGAAAAAAGTGAACTTAAACAATTTTAAAATAGTACATATTTTCATTTAAATTTTCGGTAATTAGTCTTCAAGAAAAATATAGGAATTCGATTTACAGTTTTAACGAATCATATAAGGACTTTTTGAAGCCAACTTTTAAAGCTGTAAATCGAAATTCTAGTCTAAAAGAAAACTAACTCAACGTACTTTTTTTTTTCAAAGATTTTTGACGCAATGAAAGTTTGCCTCAATAATTTGGTATGAAATAACGGGGTGGGTGGGAGAAGGGGGAGGGAAAGAGGAGAAAG